>JAKUCM010004225.1:0-38595 GCA_023374145.1 Lepidium sativum
GGTACGTTGTTGTAGAACAACATAGACCTTGCAATCTCCATGATGTATCGGTTCTTACTCTCGGCTACACCGTTCTGTTGAGGTATATATGGACAACTTGTTTGGTGCATGATCTCACATTTGGCAAGATGAGCTTGAAATTTGTTCCCCATATACTTGCCTCCATTAATTGTCCTGAAAATCTTAATTTTGGCATTGTATTGATTAGTGACATAGTTTTGAAAGTTTATAAATGCATCAAACACACGATCCTTTAAAGGAAGTAAAGTGATCCAAGTATACTTAGATTTTTCATCAATGAATGTCACGAAACACTTGTTTGTCTTCTCTTTCTAAAAATGCATGGTGATGTCCAAACATCAGAATGAATGAGATCAAAATAGTGCTCTTATATAGTACTTGACTTTGGGAATACAATTTTTCAATGTTTACCCAAAATACAAGCCTCGCAATTTGCATAACTAAAAGAGATAGGGAAACATCAAGTTTAGAGCATGAGTATGAGGATGTTATAGTCTAGCATGCCAAACAACATTCATAGCATGAGCATTATTTGCATAAGCAGGTAAAGATAAAGTAGATATATCTTCAAGGATGTAAAGCTCATCACGCGTCTTCCCTTGTCCAAACATTTCTCCGGTCTTAATCTCTTGTAGCTTAACATCATTAGGGCTAAAGATAGCAAGACAATCAAGATCTTTAGTAGTTTTCTTAACCAATAGCAAGTTGGAAGTAAATTTGGACATACAGAAAGCTTTAGTCGGTTTTCCAAACAAGTTTATGTCCTTATTCCTTCAATTGGTACTTTAGTTCCATTTGCTATACTCACATTTCCTAAAGTCGATTCTATGTTGTTAAGAAGATTCATGTCCCTAATCATGTGATGAGAAGCACCCGGATCTACAACTAAAGAACTAGAAGGGGGAGAGGTATAGTATGAAATATTACTGTGCATCTTAGATGCTATCGATTGAAGGAGGGACTCAAGTTCGGCTTTTCTCATGACAATTGTCTCTTGAGAGGAACTCGAACCCACCTTAACACCTTGACCCTTAGATGCCACCATGGCCCGTTCTTGATTCGAACTTCCCACTTGCACAATCGCCTTTGAGTCTTGATTATATTCATCATCACTATCTTCATATGCCATATTCACCTTTGAGTTTGTCTTCTTAAACTTCTCTGGTTTGAGATGAGGATGGAGGATCCAACACTTGTCTTTCACGTGTCCCTTTCTCTTGCAATGTTCACACACCAAATACTTCTTATCTTCATACTTGCCATGAAATACTCCTTTATTAGCCGTTGGAAAAGACCCGCTTGAGTCTCTGAGGAGGACGAAGCAAAAACAAAAAAATTACTACGAATAAATCAACCTACTAAAACGTAAACAAATTTATTAAAGCCTTCACTGAACAGCCATATACAAAGAAACAAGCATATGAGATTACTATGGCTTAAAATAGAAAACAATTACCAGTACTGTTTAGAACTTCAGTTACTTGATTTTCTTCTAAAACTGTTTCCCCAGACTGCTGCTGCAAACCTTTTCCAGTGGCATCAGCATCTACTGCATCCTTTGATCTTTCAAAAGCAGTATAGCCTTCAACAAGTTGTGTACTTTGCTGAGTATCTTCAGTTTGCTGATTATCTTCAGTTTGCTGAGTATCCTCAGTCTGTTTCCCAGATTGTTGGTCCATCTGATACCCTGAACTACTCACATCTACAGGTCGAACTGTTTGACCATTTTTCGGTTCACCAGATGAAATTTTATCGGCTTCCAAGAAGCTGCCTTGCTCATTCACATCAGAGTATGTCTTTAACATATGTATATCTGTAGAAGATGTGAAACTGACAGCAGCTGCTCCATCTTGGCTTAGATGCTGTAATTCTTTGGGATTGATAGGATCTTCAATCATAGTTTCTGTGGGAGAAGATGTATACGCATACACATTTAGGGATTTCAAACAAGTAATCATGAATCATGATATATTATTTGCAGCAAACGACACTACCGAACCCCAAAAGAAAAAAAAAAGTTGCAGACAAGGAGCTACTCAGAGAACACGAACGATAATAGAGTATTACCTGACTTTTCTGTTGGAATGGTGTCAGACTGAGATTTTGACTCCGCCGGCTTGGAAGCAGAGCCTCCTGAAACATAACCAACACTCTCGGATACAACGCTTTCAGACAGAATGTGAGAGCTCTTGACGTCCTGATCTCTATCATTGGCATTTACAGCCAAATCCATGCTTTGCTTGAGATTAGAAATGCTAGCACTACCTTCATTACTGTCACTCTTCTTAGACACACTACTTTTGGAGGATTCAACCACTGAGTTCATAGGTGAAACATAAACAATTTCGGAAGTTTCGACAAGTATCTGTGTATGTGTACCAGTCTCAGTCTTTATAGCAGACTCAAGTTCACTTGCAGTAACTTCCATATGTTGATGACTAAGCGACTCAGACTTCTCAATGGAAACACTGCGTGCTAGAGTTGTCAATTCCCTAGAAAGTTCCAAAGATGCTTCAACAGTTTTGCTGATTTGAACACTGCTGTCAAGGAGATCTTGGCTTTGGGTCCCTGAAACATCTTGCCCACCTACCTCATCAGTAGAGAGAGCTTGGTCTCCTCTTTCTACTACTGTTTTATCAGATAGCTCTATGTCCCTCAAGTCGGGCTTTGCAGTTTCGCCAAAATTTTTAGCTTCAACATTTTCAATTTCTGAAGCTGAGCCTATGCTATTAGACGGAGACTCAACCAAAACTTCCTGTGCATCTACAGTCATATCATCAGTGGAATTCTCTGGAAGCAAAATGTCCTGATTATTCAACTCAGCACTACAAGTAACCACAGCCGGTAGAGTTTTGTCGCTGCAATCGTTTTCCATCCTTGATTCCGCATTGACTTTGTCTTCCGTTTGGTCAAGAATATTATCACTTGTTTCAGTTCGTATCTTATCAAGACCATCAGTATCCGCAGCCTCTATTGTTGACGGATTTGAGTCCAAGATGGCATTCTTTTCCTCCACGGATGCCTCTTCTGCAACAGGTGGTGAGTCATCTTTCACCACAACAAGTACCTGTCCAGCATCTGTCTTTACCACAGAGGATTCTCCTGGAGCATCATCCACAGATGGGATGGGTTGTACGTTCTGTGTATCCTCCTTGGGAAGATTTTTCTCAGGGTATGTCTGACCAGTCTCCATAGATTCAATTGTGCAACCTAGTGCATCAGAATTTTCAGATTTCTTGATAGTATCTTCTTTTACAATTACTTCGTCCTGTCCAACTGAATTTAAGAGCATTTCAACAGATTCCGATGAAGTAGCCTCAGACCAAACATTATTGTGCCTTGAAATGGCACAGGACTCCGTTGCAGCCGAACTAAACACTATACTACTACTTCCACGAGAGAAATCCTCAATCCAGTTATTATCTTCGTTAGCCTCAATACCAAGAAAACCCTCACTTTCGGCTAAACTGTCAAACCTCAGATGCGTGTTGAGGTTATCATCAAAATCAAATTTTGGAAGAACATAAGGCTGTAAAACTGGGGGAAATTTATTGTTAGCTTCACCAGCTAATTGGAGATTCTGGTTTTGAAAGTCATTGTCATCATAATCCATGGGTTTATTCCTGACATTGGAGACAGATACAATCATCTGTTAAGTCAAGCATAAAAAAGAAAAAAACTCTCTGCTCACTATAAACAGTAAGAAATGAAAAGTACCGAAACAAGAGTGTATGAAGACGCTACCTCCCTCCATTCGGTGACAAAAACCTGTCCGTCAGACCTCAGCTATTCCCTAATCGCACGTTCATCTACTACTGCTCCACCAAAAACAACACCAATAGGCGTCAATTTTGTTTCCTCTCACATCCAAGGGAACCACAACGTCAACATAACCTAACTAAGTGAATTCACATGAATATAAAATTGAAGCGCCGGTAAACGAGTAAAATTCACCGGAAAATAAACTGACGTAATCGACCTAGGGTTCCGGCGAAGAAACAAGGTTTGGCGAGTGAAGCAAGTTGGGAGAGAATGCCCGATAAAATTATATTCGCTTTTCTCGGCAAATGTAATGAGTCTGGTTTAAGTAAAGCCCAAATAAAATTAATTAAAAAACGCTTAAGAATCAAAAGTTGGATGCTGATGCAGCAATATCCAGAGTGACACGTGTATAATTTCCTGGATCGTGTGGCTACTAACTCAACGAGAATGGTTTTTAGTAACTTTTGAAACGTACAATAAAATTCATTGGGTAAAGTTCCGTTAATTTTAATTTAATGACCGAGAGGGGTAAAAAGAAAGTCTTTGGGTTGACGACAATTGGAGAGGTAAAAGTAAAAAAAGATTAATGCTGCAATGACTATTGACTACTGGTTAATGGGAAGAATGAAGATGATTGGCTAACGGAAATGGAAGTGTTTTTTAGGACTAAAATCAGAAAATAAACATATGTCACAACAACTAAGTGTGTTAAGCGGTTGACGGCCACGATACTTTTGGGCCCTCAGATAAAATGGAAACACCTAGGGTTAATATGGGCCTAGGCCCATATATAGTATTACATAAATGGCCCATGCCAGCCAGACCATTCGGAATATTTATAGGCATTTTAACCAAACCGAACCAACTAAGTCAACAAAAAACCAAAAAAGATCATAGTCGATGTCAACTCGTTAGGATTCAACTCGTGATCAATGTTAAGTGTTGAATTTAGGTGTACTATTTGGCTAGTTTCTATGATTTATAGTTGAATCTAGCAGAAACTATCACAGTCGAATGTAACTCGGTATAACGGAAAAACAGTCAAAGAGTATTGAAATTACGTACAATGGGCAAATTAATACTTACATATTTTCCAAATAATATATCAATTTTTATTGATTAAACCAATTTAGATACTATAAATTGTTGACTAATGCAATTACTGTTCACGTCAAAAAAAAATACTCAAAAAGTTGACCAAATTTATACAGTACTATGGTTAAGCTAATTTAAATGTGTATCAAGTCAATTTAGATATATTAGGGTTATACTGAACTACGTCCGGTTTTTGGTTATAGATATATTTACGTATTATTTTATTAAATATTTTATGGTTTCACAAAAATAATCTTTAAAATGAAAAAATATCCAATTTTACCTCAAGCCAATATTATGAAATATGAAGTCAATGGAATATAAACATACTATCAAAATTTAAAAATTATGATAGGTAACATGTTGAATCAAAACCCTCCTGAGTCTAAATCTATGTTTAAAATTTTGAAAATCTAATATATTAAACTTCAAAAAAAAAACTTATGATTTGGATAGGAGTTATATTGCATTAATTTTATACTTCACTATATTGACTTGCACATATTTAATTTGGAGAACTAAACTACAACATATGATCACTTTGTTTTTATTATTATCAGAAAATTAAATATATTTTAATATATTTGAAATTATGGTATTGTACCTAGCTAATAAATTTAGGTTGGAGAGAGCCATATTGAGGATGTTTTTTTAATTCGAGTTTACATTTGAAACCTCAAATTAATCACAAACTTGGTGATTCTAACAACATTTTTTGTCTTAATAAATGATAACACTAAACCATAAACCTATTCACTGACGGTAGTTAGTTATCGAAATAAAACTCAATCTTTAGCCTTGATTGTTATGTTAGTGCTTAACATAACTTAGTAATATATATTGTTTAAGTGCGTATACGTTTTATTTTTTCATTTCGGGATGTAACTTGTAAAAGTTAATAAAGTTTCCCACCATTTCTTCTAACAACGGAAATTCCTCTTCCATTGCTTAATTATTGTCTTCTTCAAGCTTGGCCATAGAATTCAAGATATGGTCCGATGCATCAAGATAATCTGCATCTCCACATCTTCTTTCCTCAACGATGTAATAATCTCCATCATCACCCGCTGCATCAAACAGGTCATGCTAAAAGTGTCTAATCCTCCCTTGTGAAGGAGACAAGTCATTTATACACCTCTAATATAACCTCTACAACAGATCCAAGTGCAAGATATGCGGCTTCAGATTAAGCATTGATTAAGAAAAGAAAAGATCTAAGGAAATCAATTAGTGATCTTGCAATAATACTTGTTGTTCTTCATTTTCGTCTGATGACCTGAACGGTTGCAGATCTAGACGCCAACCAAATTAAGAAGAAGGGAACTTGCTTAAATAATCACACAGATCTAATCATATAATTAATGAAGTAACTGAAATCATATATAGGCACAAGATATATCTTGCTTCCTACTCCTTCGCCCACCACACCTTTTCCTTCAAATTAACCAAAGCCCTAAAGCGTATCTTCGCTGATGAGAACGTTGCTCTCTCTAAAAATTCATCAAACATCAGAATAAGCAGTTTTTGGCTAAATTTAACGAACAGTAAATTCACGTTAAATTCTATTATTACATTAATATTTTTAAGTGACTCGAGATTTATATTTCATATTCACATCTTAAAGCAAACTAGGGATACCACGCATATGCGTGGGTTAAATAACTAAATTTTTTTTTTTTTGAAAATTTTGTTGTTTACAGAAATAACATAGTATGGTTGAGCTAAAATATGTATTTAATAATTGTTATAGTTTTATTTATAGATTGTTGAGATAATGATTAATATAAATACTTGCTTTCAAAAAAAGTAGATGAGTTAAATAAATTACAAATTGTGTACTAATTTGAATTATCATGTAAATGGTATTTTTGCGAGCTTACGGTAATTCCTTGTTGTACGGTATTTGTATGCTAAGGTTTAAATTTGATGTTAAGTGTGTAAAAACATTAACAATATTTAAATAGGTTTGATACACAAACTTCTGTAAGGTTTGCTTTTATGGTTAAAGAGTGTTTGGTTTCTACATAATTATAAATTTAAAACTATTACAGGGATTAGTGAATACATAAGTTAGCAAAACTTAGCTTTGTTGTTGTTATCAACATATCATGTTGATATTAAGGTTAATTATACTATGAGATACATTGACTTTGTGAATTAGTGGTTATATTATATGGTATTGACTATTTGTACGGTTAGTTTGGTGAAATGATCTTTCTCGTATGGTATGCATTTTGCTTGTTGAACCAGAAAGAAGAAGAAATAAGCGTTGTTTACACAAAAGGGCATAATATGATAAGATATATTGTGTAAACAAAAGGTCACATTGAGATACATGGAACTAAAGATTGGCATGGTAGATTCTATTAATGTTTCCCCATCATTGACTTCAATTAATAGATTACCATTTCTGTTAACAATGTCTCCATTTTAAAATTGAAAAAACAGAAGCTAAATAATACACAAATGAGATAATATAAAATTAAACAAACATAGCTCACATAATCAATGATGCAAATGGTGACTACTGGTATGGTTAGATTGGTTAAAAACTCTTTCTGGTGTGATATGATTTTTGCTTTCTAGTTAGGGTTAAATAAATTATAATTTTTATACTTATTTGTATGAATATGTAAAAATAGATAGAGACTTAATTCTTTAAAAATAGAGGACTAAATTATTTACAAATTTGACATTATTGGTTCATAAAAAAAGTTTGATTCTTAATTTATGTTTAGCAAGAAATAATTTGTGTCATATTAATAATGCATTTATGTGTTTGATATAATATTAAAGAGCCTGAAGTAATATTATGGGTCTAAACTAATTTTATGGGCCATATCCATACGATGAAGAAAATAAAAATTCTACATAGACTTTTGTCTCTATCTAAGTTCTCCGAAGATGTTCCAAAATCCAAACTATTGCGACTCGTATGTACAAATGCCTCAAAAACATAACGCAATAAAGATATTTTACATATATTTATAAACATTAAAATCCCAAAATGATATTTAAAAGTGACAAGTCCAGTTTTAACACATACAAAAAGACGAAACTCTTCAACAAATCAATCTTTACATAGTATACAAAATGTATGCAAATGTTATATATTATAATGCTAAAATTATAAAACTCAGTAATTTGAAAGGTTAACATAAATGCGACATTCATGCAAAACAAAAAGTAATAATAAGAAAGTCATGGTAGGTGACCTTTGAATAATGCTTTAAGAACCAGAGCCACTTGTTTTGCAGCTTCTTCGTTTCCTTTCTTTCCAGAGAAGTTCCCGCTTGAATTGAGCAGATGCATCTGTCCATTCTCTTGTGTTGTTGTAACAGCAGCTATGTAATTCTTCTTCTTCGTCACTTCTTAGTTGAATCCTTTGCCTACACCATCAAAGAGAACTTGAAGAGTGAGTCCATGACATCTTGGGGAGGATCAGATAGAGAGGAGATGAAAAATATGAGCTCGCTTGATGATGACCCTTTGTTTAGGAAAAATTTCATCTCCTGTGTGAGATTCTGCTCCTCTTTGGGAAGATTCTCAGTTTTTACATCCCCATTCGTTTTGCTTTTTGGAGTCTTTTTCTTTTCGCCTGCTTCTATTGCAGAGAGCATCACCATTTCAGCAGTAACCGCACTCAGCTGTTCTTTCACTCTTTTCTCAGCAGCTTCTTTGGAAGTATCGGTTTTTCACTGGACACCATCATCATCATCTTCATCATTGTCTAGGGCTTAAATCCTCATCAGAAGAATGGTTCTTAGACGTCCTAGAAGAAGCATTCTTCCCATTAGATAATGCTTGCTTCTTAACTTTCTTCTTCAGTTTTCTCTGTTCTTTTGACTTCTTCACTCTCTTTGTCGTTTAATGCTCTTGGTAACTTGTCAAACTATTGTTATATTATGATGGATAACACGTAGATATTACACATTAATAAGTATATAACACAATGGATCACTTGCAATTCCACCTGCACGTGTTCTTCACATGAGCATGTTTCCACATATATTGTCACAAACACGATCATGCATTTTTATGCTCACAATTAACATATGAATGAATGATACTTTTGACAATCAGAATCGTATAACTTTTTTGCGTATTTGTTTGTTTTTTGGGTCAGTTAAATTTCGAACATATATAATAACAACACTTTAAAGAGTTAAAATGCATTTTTGACATGGTTGATAATCATCCACGTTCAAATAATGCTTATCTTACTTTCACATTTGACTTCTTTTGGATTTTATTATTAAAATCATTTCTTAATCAACCACAAAAACACTATCTCTTTGGATTATTATTATACAATACATAAGATCAATCATAACCAAACTCTTAGGACAAAGAAATACATATATGTATTTTGTTTTGCATATTGATGTCAGGTGGTATCAATTTTGGAAAAGAAACTACAACGTACCATGGCACGATCTCTTAGGCTCGCTGCGACAGTCTTTGGCCTCGAGCCACAACGGTCTTAGATAAAATCTCCTCAAGATATTCAAAACGACTTCTATGATGATCAATTCACACACATAATTGCCTTATTGCTTCTCTTTTCTATTCTCCAAGTCCCATCAATTTCTCCTTCATTACCTCTTTCTCATTTTCATCTTCTCTTACTTTTGCTCCAAGTTTCTTTCTTTCTTCGTCTTTCTTCTCTATCTCTTTCTTCATCTTCTCCTTCTCATGATTCCTCTCTATCTGATACAATTTTATACTGAAGTCGCTTACTAAACCACGTGGAGGGCTAAGATCTTTAGTAGTTGAATACAATGGGTTAAATAGAGTTGTAACAAACTAAAAACAGATATATAGAAAAAATGTTAACGAGATAATCGTCTTCTTCCCTCGTCTTTCTGTTACATCTTACGCCGGAATCGTAATTCCATCGTCGGGATTGGAGTTGATCGGTAAGAGGAGTTGTTGTTTTGAAGAACATTAGCTTCTAAACCCATAATCGTTGTGTGCTAATTGAACCGTAACAAAGGTATCAGATTCATTGCTTTCCTTGGAATCATGTCGGAGACGCGACTTCAAGATCAAACGAAAGATACGATGGTCAGAGAACTAGAAGGCAAGTTTGCCGATCGATTCCAGAACATCGAAGGTTCAATTGCGACGTTGTCTTCGGAAATTTCTAGAAGCAGCACCGAACTGTTCGAAGCTATTCGACTATTGTCAACACAAAGATCGCAGAGCTCACCGTCGGACAATTCTTCCGGGTTACAGCACCAGAATAATCGTTCTACATTTCAATCGAATCATGCAGGAGTTACACGATTGGCGAAGTTGGAATTTCCGCGTTTCAATGGTGATCGGATTAAGGATTGGCTGTTCAAGGTGGAGAAATTTTATGAACTCGACCATACCTTACCGGAGATGAAAGTTAATCTCGCCGCGATGCACTTGGACGGTGATGCCGCAACGTGGCATCAATCTTTAATTCAATCAGCAAAAAGTGAGGAAGAGGTAACCAATTGGGAGTGTTATAATAGACTGATTCGTGAGCGATTTGAAGAAGTATACGACGATCCACACGCAGAACTAAAAAAATTAGTGGAAACAAAGGGAATAGTGGATTATCATACTCAGTTTGAAAGGATTCGCATGCGTGTATCGTTAGCAGAAGACGTTTTGGTTAGCAATTACTTGGCTGGACTGCGATTGGATACTCAAATGTCAATACGCATGTTTCAACCTCAAACGGTGCGTCAGTGTTTCATGTTAGGAAGGTATTATGAAACAGCTCACCCTCACGCAACTAGTGCTCGGGAGGGGGTCAACACGTCTGCTTCGAGCGCTAAAGGCTTATTACCAATGAAGAAAGATCTTTGGCGGTCCACGGACAAAGGAAATATGGTGGAACAACAGAGGGATAGGCCAACGCAACCGCATAAATTTTTGTCATCAGAAGAGATGAATGAGAGAAGAGCAAAAGGATTGTGTTATTTCTGTCTAGAGAAATTCACTCTTGAACATTACAAAATGCATAAGAAGTCACAACTGTTTTTGTTGGAGCTGGAAGAAGATGAGATGGAAATCGTTGCCAATTCTGAGTCTCAAATGGATACGCGTGCCATTGCTACTATATCTCTCAATGCGGTAGCTGGTTACACAGGTTACTCTACGTTGAGAGTGAAAGGAATTCACAACAAACGCACACTTTTCATACTGCTTGATACTGGTTCAACACATAATTTTGTGGACCCCTTTGCAGTGGAAAAAATGGGCTGTAAAGTGGAACCAATGGTTAATGCTAAAGTGAAAGTGGCAGATGGTAATAAGTTGGTGGTGCAGGGTTGTGTTAGAGGTTTACACTGGAAATTTTAAGATTTGTTTTTCACTGATGACTTCTTAGTGATTCCTCTAAGTGGATGTGATATGGTCTTAGGGGTACAATGGTTACAAGAATTGGGAAAAACTATATGGGATCTTAAGAACTTAGAGATGCAGTTTATGTGGCAGAATAGGAAGGTGGTGTTGCATGGAATTAAACCAGATTCTGTGAGAGCGGTGAAAGCTGCAAGAATAAATAAGATTCCCACAGAAAATCTGCAGATTTCTATGATGTGTGTTTGCTTGGACGAGGCAGCAAACAATTCTCTACAGCTGCAAACATCGGCTACAACTCAACAAGAGGAATCCCAAGCGAAAGTAAAGCATCTACTAGCTGATTTTCCGGATGTATTTGAGGAACCGCAAGGCTTACCGCCATTTAGACCAAAGCATGATCATCAAATTCCTCTGTTGGAAGGGTCTAATCCTGTGAACCAGAGGCCTTACAGGTACGCTCTTTACCAGAAAAATGAAATTGATAAGATGGTCCAGGAAATGTTGGATAACGGCACAATTCAGACTAGTTCAAGCCCTTATGCAGCTCCAGTGGTTTTAGTGAATGGTACATGGCGTCTTTGTGTTGATTATCGTGGTTTGAATGCTCTAACAGTCAAAAACCGTTTCCCCATTCCATTGATCGAGGATTTAATGGATGAACTCGGCGGTTCAACTATATACTCAAAGATTGACTTACGAGCAGGATACCACCAAGTACGAATTGCACCTCAGGACTCGCACAAGACAGCTTTCAAGACTCATAATGGCCATTATGAGTATCTAGTGATGCCGTTCGGATTAACAAATGCCCCGGCTACCTTTCAGGGTCTCATGAATTATGTATTCCGAGAATTCCTTCGTAAGTTTGTCTTGATATTCTTCGATGACATATTGATTTATAGTACATCGCTGGAGTTACATCTACAACACTTGCGGAGTGTTTTGACAATCATGAGGCAGCACAAGTTATTTGCTAAGAAGAGTAAATGCTTCTTCGCAGCTTCACAAGTGGAGTATCTCGGACATTATATTCAAGCTAACGGCATTTCTACCGATCCCAATAAGATTAAGGCAGTAAGTTCGTGGCCTACTCCCAAGAATCTGAAGCAGTTGCGTGGTTTTTTAGGATTAGCAGGTTATTACCGAAGGTTTGTTCAACACTTTGGTACAATTGCCCGTCCTCTTACTGCATTAACCAAAAAAGGATTGTTTCTTGTGGAATGAGGAAGCCGACTTGGCTTTTAAAAAATTGAAAGAAGTTCTGTGCACAGCTCCTGTCATGGCTCTTCCGTTGTTTAATCAAACGTTCACTGTGGAAACTGATGCATGTAGTAGTGGAATTGGGGCGATGTTAATGCAAAATGGACATCCTCTTGCTTATATCAGCCGCCACCTCAAAGGGAAACAACTCACGCTTTCCATCTATGAAAAAGAGTTGTTAGCTGTGGTATTTGCTGTTCAAAAGTGGCGACACTACCTACTCACTAGTCACTTTATCATTAAAACGGACCAACGCAGTCTCAAATATTTGCTGGAACAATGTCTTAATACACCAATTCAGCAACAATGGCTTCCCAAGTTGTTAGAGTTCAGTTATGAAATACAATATAAAGAAGGGAAAGAGAACTTGGTGGCTGATGCTCTCTCGCGTGTGGACAACTCAGAAATTTTACATATGGCCCTCACTTTCGTAGAGTGTGATTTATTACAGAGAATCAAAGAGGCTTATGCACATGACACTACATTACAGATTCTGATTACTGAACTGATCACGAAGTCGAAGTCTCATCCCTTGTTCTCGTGGTCGGAGGGTGTTTTGCGAAGACGAAGTAAGCTGGTTGTTCCTAATGAACCGTCCATTAAAGCTCTGATATTTGAGTGGCTACACGGATCAGCAGTTGGCGGCCATTCTGGACAGGACGTTACACAACAGAGGATTAAAGGCGTATTCTATTGGAAGGGTATGAACAAAGATATACATGCTTTTGTACGAAGCTGTGAAGTGTGCCAGCGTTGTAAAACTGATAACGCAGCTTACCCTGGTCTCATTCAGCCTTTACCGATTCCAGAAACATTATGGTCTACAATATCCATCGACTTCATTGACGGATTACCACTTTCCTTTGGTAAATCAGTAATCTTTGTGATTGTTGATCGATTGAGCAAAGCAGCTCACTTTGTGGCGTTGGCTCATCCATATACTGCCTTTACTGTTGCTCAAGCATTCTTGGACAATGTTTTCAAACTCCATGGCCTCCCTTCTTCTATTGTAAGTGATCGCGATGCAGTGTTTTTAAGCGATTTTTGGAAGGAACTGTTTTCTCTGCAGGGTGTGGCATTGAATTACTCTTCTTCTTATCATCCGCAAAGTGATGGCCAAACCGAGGTGGTCAACCGTTGTTTGGAATCTTATTTGCGTTGTATGAGCAGTGATAAACCTTATGAATGGAGCAAATGGTTGTCACTTGCAGAATATTGGTACAATACCAATTTTCACACCTCCACAAGAGTTACTCCTTATGAAGCAGTTTATGGTCAGCAACCTCCAGTCCACTTACCGTATTTACCAGGCGAGTCCAAAGTGGCGGTGGTGGCTAAGAGCTTGGAGGAACGAGAAAGCATGCTTTTATTACTCAAGTTTCATTTGTGGCATTCACAGCATAAGATGCAGCAAATGGCGAATCAACATCGCAGTGATCGCACGTTGGAAGTGGGAGATTACGTGTTTGTCAAACTACAACCTTACAGACAGAATTCTATGGTGTTTCGACGCAATCAGAAGCTGTCTCCAAAGTATTTTGGACCCTACAAAGTCATTGATACAATGGGCAAGGTTGCTTATCGATTGGAGTTACCATATGCATCTCTGATTCATCCTGTTTTTCACATTTCTCACCTGAAACTCCGGGTTGGCCCATCTGTTGTGTCTACTGAATTGCCAAACAATGTCTCTGATGTGTTAATCAACGAACCAGAGAAGATACTTGACCGCAAGAAGGTACGTAGACACGGACGTGCAGTAACACAGGTTCTTGTCAAGTGGAAGAATCGGACTGAGGAAGAGGCTTCTTGGGAATTCTTTTACGATCTCCAAAGGAAATTTCCGGATTTCATTCCTTAAACTTGTGGTCAAGTTCACGAGAAATGGGGAGATTTGATACAATTTTATACTGAAGTCGCTTAATAAGCCACGTGGAGGGCTAAGATCTTTAGTAGTTGAATACAATGGGTTAAATAGAGTTGTAACAAACTAAAAACAGATATATAGAAAAAATGTTAATGAGATAATCGTCTTCTTCCCTCGTCTTCCTGTTACATCTTACGCAGGAATCGTAATTCCATCGTCGGGATTGGAGTTGATCGGTAAGAGGAGTTGTTGTTTTGAAGAACATTAGCTTCTAAACCCATAATCGTTGTGTGCTAATTGAACTGTAACACTATCACCCAGTTTGTTGCAGTCCACAATATTTTGATGCCTCCATTACAGTTTTCTCGTACCTCCCTTGTTTCTTCGGGACTTTTCCAGACACGGATTGGAACCCGTCTACTATTATTTTCACTTTGTCTGTGATTTCTCTGATCATACCGCGATATGTCTCATACGTCACCGCAAGACTCTTCTCTAGCAATGCTTGCTCCTCTAAGTGTTTAGCCTGTTCTCTCCTGAAAGCTTTTTCTTTTTCATTTAATACCTATTAAGTTACTCTCAGTTTCTGGTTTGACAATCGTTGCTTAACCTCAATATTACTGATCTTCTTTATGAGGGTTTCGATCTCATCTCTTTTCGTTTCCAGCTCGTTATGTAAATTCTCCACAGTCTCTTCTAGACCATAAATTGCAGAATTTGTGGATGTTACTTCCTTACTTCTCTCCTCGAACAATCTTTGGGCTTCTTTGTAATCCTCTGTTAGCTTATCGAGTGTTGCTTCTCTTTCTTTTATATGTTCAGTGACCTGTTTGTGCTCTCCTTCCAACTTGTAGACTCTTAATCTGCTGAGATAAACCATTTCTTTCTCCAATAATATTCTCGTGATCTTTGACCTTGTTCGTGATCTGTTCTTTCAGATCTGTAATATGACTCAGACATTCAGAAATCTCCTCAGACTACTTCTCAAGTTGGATCTCGAGTTCTGCTTTCTGGCTATCAAGTGGGGTCATTTTCCAGAACCAATGTTTCAAGTATCTCACATCCATTTAAGCAAAAGCCATCTCAGTTTCCATATTCCACATCTCTGCCAAATGCCTTTCATGGTCGATTTTATCAGCTTTAAATCTTGGTCCAAAGGTATAAACGTTTTCAAGTGCAGAAGCATAGCTCTCAAGATGAAACCTCCCAGAAACAGTCAGATAAGCGTCACGGACAAAGAAGTCTTTTGAGATATCAAGCTTCTCAGATTTGACCAAAGTTCCTGCCTTTGGCTTTGGTTTAGTCTCAAGCTGTGATACAAGATCATTGGTTTTCTTCAAGTCAGCAACCATAGCTTCTCGGTTGTTGTCAGATCTTTTGAGGTGATCAATCAGCTTATTCTTTTCCTTTATTGCAGCCTTTACGGATTCAATGCTAAATCCATCTTTTTCTTTGAAATTCTTCTTCTCCTCTTTATCATCAAATTTACTTAAGAGAGTAGTGACCCTAAACATTTCACCAAATCAAGTAGTTGTGATAACTGGTACTTGAACGTACTGAAACCCATTGTTTTGAAGAAATGTGTGGCTCGCTAAGGTTAGTGCACTATGGACCCGAGTTACAGAACCAACCTTCACCAACAATAGAAGAAAAACACAATATCAATTAAAGGAACACAAAATCAGTTTTCTGAATGATTTACTACAACCTAAGATCATATGTTGCATACCTTGACATATAATGTTTATTATAGTTTTCTGGGGCCTGAAATGAGAGAAGTCTCTTAGCATATGTAGAGGAAATTGTTTCTTAGACAAAGGATACGTCTCCGAATCCACTGTTCCTACATGAAGAAGCTTCTCTACTTCAAGTTTCATTGCATGTTTTGCAGAAGCAGCCAATGGATGTCTTAGCATACCTTCTGCAACTATGCAGGTCCCTAGAGCCATAAGCTTAGTTGCTGGAATACTTGACAATTCAGAATCAACAACAACCTGAGGAACAAAAAAGTGAAAAGTTAGCACTCTTTAAAACTATCTAGGGAAAAACGTTCTCATTAGCATCAAATCCCAGTCTTAACCCTGTTATACCCTTTGACATCAACTCCTCGCATTCCTGGATGTAAAGAAATTAGTTAAAGGCCATTGGGAGAAACAAATGAGGCATTGGTAACGCAAGATGAAACGTAACCAAAATTTCAACAGTATCTTATGATTGAACAATCACACCTCCAGAGAGATTTTCAAATTAATTATCATTTGCGTCTTCTTCAGAATCTCTCACTTGCTGATAATCAGATCTCTGGTCCAATACCACCGGAGATTTCTAATCTTTGTGGCCTTCGTCACCTTAATCTCTCAAACAATGTCTATAACGGTTCTTTTCCCGATGCGATTTCTTCCGGGTTAGTCAATCTCCGAGTCCTTGATGTCTACAACAATAATGTCAAAAGTCAGCTAATTTCAGAAGCAACAAATCAGACACATGATTTAATTGAAGAATCAAGCTACATTCCTCAACATAAAGTAAAAAGTCTACATAGCAAGCACAAATTACACAACCTAGACCGAGTTATGAGGTAATTCCAGGGGTCCCTCGAAATTAGTGTTTCTCGACAATAACACTCCACAAAGTTACTTAAACATCACAATTGATTTCAAATCCCAACACAAAACTTGTGAATCCCGAATAATAGAGGTGGAAGTGTGTACAACAGAAAGCAAAACAATTAAGGCATATATCAAAATTGATTCTTCCAAATAATGTTTACTTTGAGATCGACACATGCCTGAAGAAGACGAAAGCCCGATTGATCGGAAAGGAGAATCAAAGAAATTTGCTCCAAACTTGAGAAGATGCTGACGGAATTATTTTACAGAAGAGAAAGCGATGAAAGAACCAACAAACACAACACACAGGTCAAAACCGCATGGAACTCTACTTGGTTATCCACTCCAACAGAAAATTCTTAAACCAAAAGAGAAGATCAGGAAGATCGACTTCAACCAAAAGAGAAGAAAAACAAAACACATCACCAAAATAATGGATGTCTCTCGTTTTTTTCAATTTCGTATAAGCCATTGTATTGAGGTACTGGAGAGTTTCTGAAACCTCCCAGATAAGCGTCACGGCCAAAGAAGTCTTTTGAAATATCAAGCTTCTCAGATTTAACCAAAGTTTCTGCCTTTGGCTTATGTTTAGTCTCAAGCTGTGATGCAAGATCATTCGTTTTCTTCAAGTCAACAACCATAGCTTCTCGGTTGCTTTCAGATATTTTGAGATGATTAATCAGCTTAGTCTTTTACTTTATTGCAGCCTTTACGGATTCAATGCTAAATCCATCTTTTTCTTTGAAATTCTTCTTCTCCTCTTTATCATCAAATTTACGTAAGAGAGTTGTGACATTAAACATTTCACCAAATCTAGTGGTTGTGATAACTGGTACTTGAACGTACTGAAACCCATTGTTTTGAAGAAATGTGTGGCTCGCTAAGGTTAGTGCACTATGGACCCGAGTTACAGAACCAACCTTCACCAACAATAGAAGAAAAATACAATATCAATTAAAGGAACACAAAATCAGCTTTCTGAATGATTTACTACAACCTAAGATCATCTATTGCATAGCTTGAAATATAATGTTTAATATAGTTTTCGGGGGCCTGAAGTGAGAGAAGTCTGTTAGCATATGTAGAGGAAGTTGTTTCTTAGACAAAGGATACGTCTCCGAATCCACTGTTCCTACATGAAGAAGCTTCTCTACTTCAAGCTCAATTGCATGTTTTGCAGAAGCAGCCAATGGATGTCTTAGCATACCTTCTGCAACTATGCAGGTCCCTAGAGCCATAAGCTTAGTTGCTGGAATACTTGACAGTTTAGAATCAACAACAACCTGAGGAACAAAAATGTGAAAAGTTAGCACTCTTTAAAACAATCTCGGGAAAAACGTTCTCATTAGCATCAAATCCCTGTCTTAACCTTGTTATACCCTTTGACATCAACTCCTCGCATTCCTGGATGTAAAGAAATTAGTTAAAGGCCATTGGGAGAAACAAATGAGGCATTGGTAACGCAAGATGAAACGTAACCAAAATTTCAACAGTATCTTATGATTGAACAATCACACCTCCAGAGAGATTTTCAAATTAATTATCATTTGCGTCTTCTTCAGAATCTCTCACTTGCTGATAATCAGATCTATGGTCCAATACCACCGGAGATTTCTAATCTCTCTTGCCTTCGTCACCTTAATCTCTCAAACAATGTCTTTAACGGTTCCTTTACCGATGTGATTTCTTCCGGATTAGTCAATCTCCGAGTCCTTGATGTCTACAACAATAATGTCAAAAGCCAGCTAATTTCATAAGCAACAAATAAGACACATGATTTAATTGACGAATCAAGCTATATTCCTCAACATAAAGCCAAAAGTCAACATAGCAAGCACAAATTACACAACCCAGACCGAGCTATGAGGTAATTCTAGGGGTCCCTCAAAATTAGTGTTTCTCGACAATTGCACTCCACAAAGTTACTTAAACATCACAATTGATTTGAAATCCCAACACAAAACTTGTGAATCCCGACTAATAGAGGTGGAAGTGTGTACAACAGAAAGCGAAACAATTAAGGCATATATCAAAATTGATTCTTCCAAATAATGTTTACTTCAAGATCGGCACATACCTGAAGAAGACGAAATCCTGATTGATCGGAAAGGAGAATCAAAGAAATTTGCTCCAAACTTGAGAAGATGGTGACGGAATTATTGAACAGAAGAGAAAGCGATGAAAGAACCAACAAACACAACACACAGGTCAAAACCGCATAGTAATCTACTTGGTTATCCACTGCAAAAGAAAATTCTTAAACCGAAAGAGAAGATCAATAAGATCGACTTCAACCAAAAGAGAAGAAAAACAAAACACATCACCAAAATAATGGATGTCTCTCATTTTTTCGATTTCGTATTGGCCATTGTATTGAGGTACTGGAGAATTTTAAAAAAATCAGTTGGATATATAGGAATCACCAAATTGAGTAGTGTTTACGACAAAATAGGGAACGGTTACACTTTAGTGGAAGTGAAAGAGGTGGGAAAATTGAGAACGTGGGCAGTTGTTGGCTATTGGTCGTGGGCTAGGGTTTATTTTTTCTGAAAATAAAGCAATAGTTAAGGGACCAGAATAAAATTTTAGAAAGATTATTTTTGTAACATTTTACGAATAGAGGTTGGTTTAAGAAATCGACCTCCGTTTTAATAGATAAATATGGGATAAAATCAAACTTTGTAACAAAATCTCTAAATAAATTTTATATAATCAAATAAATATTTTGAAGATTTCTCTCACTTAATATTTCATCTCCAATCAAGTAAGAAAACATTCGTTTTGAAAAGAAAAAAATTCGGATTTCATGTTTATTACTAACTCATGATAAATGAATCTAAACAATTGTCATCTCAAATATCGTAATTCCTTATTTTTAGTAATTATTTGATAAAGAAATTATCAAAATTCTATAAGGAATTGTAATTTTAGATAGAAATATAAAACATTTTACGGTTTTAAAACTACAATTTTGAAGTCGATGACAGGTGGCTCAGTGGTGTAGTCACTTTACAAATTATCAAGGCACCAGATATTGAACCCCCTACTTGTAGTAGTAGGAGTGGAATTTAAAAACCAGTAGCCTAGTTGACAAAAAAAAAAAAACTACAATCTTCAAAAAACTAATAAAACACTTCTATCTTTTCTCTATTGTCTACAAAGATTTAATGAAATTTGATTTTGTCACATGTACAAAGTTTGATTTTGTCACATATGCTCATCGGCGGACGGATCCATGTTGTATTGAAGGGGTTCTATTGAACCTCCTTAAATTTTGGGGAAAATAAATTACATAGAGAAGTTATATTATATTCAAACAAAGTTGAGCTTTTTTACTATTTTGACACTCATTTAATTAACTAAAATTCAATAACTAGTTTATTGAAGTGTACTTTAAAAGTAAACATCATGTGAAGTTTGTACTGTGCAGATTTTAATTACTTTTATATATTTAAAAAAATATATATTATATGATTAAACAGTTGATCACATAACCTTAACATAAACAATTATGAAGTAGAAAAAATAAAATTTCACAAAAAATTGATGAAATATAGCCAAAAAAGATCAAATCACATAGTTCACAACACAAAATATGAGTGTAGGGATTAGGATTTGAAAAATATATATTGGTAATCATGTGGGTTTGTAATTTGAGATTTTTAAAATGTAAAATTTAAATAAAAGATTTAAGGTTTGAGTATATTAAAAATATTTAATCTTTGATATAAGTTTTATTTTGATGTTGGCGTATTAAATATGATTTATTCGATTTAAGTTTTAGGGTTTAGGGTATAGGGCAGACTTCACATGAAGTCTTTGAAACAGACTTCAAGAATAGTAAACTGTAAAAGCAGACATCACATGAAGTTTGCTTCAATAATTATGTTTATTTTAAAAAAAACTAAGATAATAATTACTATTATATAATTAAACTTTTGGTTACATAAGCTTAAGATAAACAATTATATAGCATAAAAATAAGATCTCACAAAAACTTAGTGAAAGAAAACTAATAAAGATCAAACCACATACCTCACTAACAAACTATGAGTTTAGGGTTTAGAGTTTTAACATGATATATTGGTAATCATGCGGATTTGTAATTTGAGATTTTTTAAATGTAAAATTTAAATAAAAGAGTTAAATTTTGAGTAGATTAAGAATGTTTAATCTTTGATATATATGTTTTTATTTTGATCTTGACGTATTAAATAGAATTTATTCGACTTTTGTTTTAAAGTTTAGAGCTTAGGGTATAGAGGAGACTTTAAGAAAAGTTTACTTTCAAAGTAGACTTCAAAAAAATCTACTTTAAATGCATACTTCACGTGAAGTCTATTGTAAAAACAGATTTCACTTGAAATTTACTTCTAAAGAATACATCATGTGAAATATGCTTACGATGTTGACTTCACATGAAGTCTGGAATCTTTAACTCAATTGTAAATCTATTAGAAATTTGGTTTAATACATTAATTAAATATTAAATTAATAGATTAGTTTTAATCATTACCATCTCAATCTAACAAAAACCAGATAAATTTTAGCAAAACCAATAGACTATTATCTTAATCAAAGGCAAATAAACTCTAACAAATTTGGTTTGTTTATAACCAACATTAAACCTATTTTATTTAATTCCTGTAGAATTTTTTATATAAGGAAATATAAAACTCATTTCTGTTAAAAGAATTAGAAGCAGTTGGTATGGTTAAGGGTTGGCTTTTAATTGCTTTCTCGTGGTCTGTAATTAAAGCTACAGTAACTCCAGTCAATCCGTTTAGTTACGGGTTTGCTTTCTTGAGTGTTGCCTATTACAATCACTGTAAGTTGCAGGCTTTGAAAGCTAAAGATGCTCAGAAGAAGGTTCAACAAAGTTATGAAGAAACTGCTGGGAAGCTTTTGGAAGAAAAAGAAAGTGAAGGTGCTGCAAAACGAAATAAAATAGAAAGATTAATTTGATGATAAATGATGATCATATGTTTGTGAATCTGATGAGTGTGTGAAATTTCAGCTGAAGGGTTAGGATGATTTTGCTAGTTTTGGAGGAGAATTTTTTAACAGGAATCTGTCTTATAATTCTATGTTTTCATGTGTTTTAGTTGTTATATTACTTCTAAGTTATGGCTAATTACTATATTTAAGTAGTGGATTTGATGGCACAAGGGATTTTTGGTGTTATTATGTCTTGTGACACTTTACAGTGTACCACACAAATCTTTGTTCATTTGTAAACAAAGATCTAAGATTTAAATCATATAATAATTTCTATAATTTTATTCACAAACTTAACCAAATCTCAAAACAATAAGGTACTTACGAGAAAACCTCTTAAGTTATTCAAATAAAGTTGTTATCCACACATAAAAAAAATTATTCAAGAGATAGTGGACTTCACATGAAGTATATACATGTGAAATCTATTTTGAATAAGTTAATTACCTATATTATTTCTTAAATTATTATATTTTATGGCTCTGTTAAACTTTTATATAAGCAAACATAATATCAAATATACATAGGAAAAAAAAATTACTTAAACATGCTTTAAAAGTATTTTTTTCAAGATTAACGTTGTAGACTTCACCTCAAGTCTACTTCACCTCAAGACTTTATCTCAAGTTGTCCTAAACTTTAAATCATTACTGCTACTTTCAAATAGCACCAAAAATAAAAGATTTAAGAATTTCAAGAAATACAAAATGAAAACTAGTGAGATTTTTAGATAGATTTGAAGAGAGAATTGAAGAGAGAGAATAGGAGATTGTTAGATTATAGTTGTTGAAGAAGTATTATGAGCTCGAACATGGTTGGTGAAAGTGTATTTAGACATTTTGTTGTTGTTAATGGTAGGTGAGAGAATTGAAGAAGATGACAATTTTGTAAATAATTGAGATTTGATTAGTATTTTAGTTTTTTTTATATGTTTTTATGTTTTAGAAAATAAAAATAAATAAATAGAAAGTTAATGGCAAAACTGAAAATATGAGAAAATTAAGGGTAAAATGGAGAAAAAAAAATTTAGAGAAAAGAGATGCTAGTTTTGCAATTGATCAAATCAATAAGCCAAATTTGCAACTTTTCCTATATTATATTATCGATTGTAGGATTTTTTTATTGATTTGATTTTATATATTATATTTATCACTTATTATTTAAGGAACAAAATATTTTATACTTTTATAAAATATTATTTTAATATTGTATATTCCTGATAAAAAGTACTTATGGGTTCAACGGACTCGCCTATTGAGTTATACCGAGACACCGAAATCCACTTGAATTCTTCCTTCTACAACCTATTCAGGGTTCGCATGCTTCAAATGTTTCGTGGACGCTTCCTGGAAGACGACGGACCGATTAACCGGGCTAGGGTGGTTCAGTTTTCCAGATTCGGTGGAGGGGTGTTGTTCGGTTGCTCGGAGTGTTAACCGCAGTTTATCAGCGCTACACGCAGAGGTCGAGGCTGTACTTTGGGCTATGGAATCGATGGTGACTATCCATGAATTGGAGGTAGAGATGTCGACGGACTGTGATGTGGTGGTGCAGATTTTTGATACTTCGGGGGAATGGCCAGTTTTCCTATCTTACCAAGAAGATTTTGCACGACTCCGCAGTTTATTCTCGTTTTTCTCTTTTTCGATTATCCCACGTAATCTCAACTATAGGGCTGATGCTCTCGCCAGGTTTGTTAGAGAGACAGGTTATAGTTGATTGTATTGAACCTTGGTTTATGCAGTATTGCACTTTATATGATTGTCGCTGACAAAAAAATAAAAAAAATTTGATCCGAAATTTGAATTTAGATTCAAGAAAAAAAAATATTAATAGAACTATAAAATAAAAACTAACACAAATTTATTGTAAGATAGTTTATAGGGGCATTGACTCAAGTAACCTAAAAATTGGTTTGAAATACAAAACTGAATCCCAATTTGAATCAAATGCAAAACTAAATCAAAAGGTTAGTGAAAATACAAATTCCTCCTCTCTGATTAAACAAAAAAAATCAGAGATCACAATTACAATTATAACATTCAGTAATCTACAATTTAAGTCTACTCTTATGTAGACATCATATTTAATCTACAATTGAAATGTACTTTGTGATTTTGTTTTATTTATAAATCTTAAAAATAATTAAAAATAGTTTGATGAAATATTTGTATGCATGACCAAAATAAAAGTAATTAGGAAGTATTATAATAAAATTTATGAATTTAAAAATATAATTCAACTAAAATCTATATTTTGAATTCGATTTTACTCCTTGTAAATTTTATTTAAAGTCTACATTTTGAAATTTTGATTTTATGTTTTGTAGAATTTATTTAAGGTCTACATATTTAAATTTGGTTTTTATTTTTTATAGATTTTATTAAGGTTTACATTTTTAAATTCGGTTTTTTACGTTTTGCAGATTTTATTTAAGGTCTTTTAAATTTGGTTTGTAGACTTTAAATTTACTAAACACAACACCCATTTTAGGCTAGGTATATAAGATATTTTACAAATAAGGCAAGAAAACACAATCGGCGGAGTCTTCTTCTTCTCTCTCAATTTAGGCTATGCTCTCTCTCTCAAACTTCACCGTGGCTTCCACCTTTTCTCCCGTGAGACTTCTCTGGTGAGGCTTCTCAAACTCTCTCTTCGTATTTACATCTCTTTCATGATTTATTCTTAATCTTTTGAAAGTTTTGATTTTGTTTTGTAGATTTATGTATCTCTCGTACCACAGCCGGCGTTTCCCTCTTCTCTGGTGAGGCTTCTCAACCTCTCTCTTCATCTTTACATCTCTTTCACGATTTCTTCTTCGTCTTTTGAAATATTTGATTTTGTTTTGTAGATTTCTTTCTCTTTCCAAACCTCTGCCGGATTCTTCCTCTTGTCCGGTGAGGCTTCTCAACCTCTCTCTTCGTCTTTACATCTCTTTCAAGATTTCTACAAAGAATTAGGGTTTCCAAGTTTTAGTTTCTTGGATTCTCGTGTTCTGCATATTTCTTCGGTGTAAGTGCAAATTTATGATCATAAATTCTTCATTCGATCTGTACTAAAACAACGAGCGAGTTTTGAGTTTGATGAACATAATATTTACATCAAAATTTGGTCTTTATAAAATTAGGGTTTTAACGTTTTTTGTGTTCTTATGCGCAGGATGCAAGCGTCAAGTTCTTCTAACGATGAACTTCATAACGAAATTGAAAAAGCTTTCAATGGCCTTGAAGAGAACGCCAAATCAAAATTCCCAAGGACAAGATTGGTCATAAAGTCGAATTCTCTTCCCAAATTAGTAGACGAAGATGAAGAAGATAGAAGGAGAGCCTGCCATTAATAAGCTCATCAAGTTAACTCTTCTCAGTGAAGTTCTCTCAAAGTAAAACTCTTCACACTTCAAGTGATTACAATCGCTCTCTCTCTCTATTGCTGTCTCTGACATGTCTCTCTTTGGATCTTTTTGGTTTTAACAGGAAAATCTTCAAATTGAGTTCTCTCAAAACTCAACTCTATCCATGATCTTATTATCTTTTTTGACAGGGTCGTATGATTGGTACTAAGAACACAAGATATGAGGAGATGTATAGCAAGGAGGAACATGAAGAGAACCAGAAAATGCTCTTAAGAAGAGAGGCCAAAAAAGCTTCTAAGGTGCCTGAAACAAAAGTTATACAGTTTAACACAGATGTTAACTTATCTGAGTAAGTTTCTCTTTCTACCATCATCTAAGCTTAAAAGTATTAATTTTTCGTTCTTTTTTTGGTAAATAATGTGTATCATCTTTGAAAAAAAACAGATCCAGTGGACCAATATCGAAGCTAGGACGACCTCATAGAGAAGTAATACAAAGAATGCAAATACCAAAAGCAATACCGACGGACTTTATTAGAAAATTGACAAACGATTCGAAAGTCTTGTCAAGTGGCAAATGGACGGTAGCTACGTCCATGAAAAGGTGAGTGTCCTACATTAACAGATAGATCATCATGATGGTTCTCTGTCTGCGTTAGTATGTTAGTTTCCATGACTAGTTTTAGTTTGAAAAGTAAGAGGAAATCTGATGCTTTTGTGACAGATAATAGACAAACTGAAGCGGCGCAAGAGAGAGAACCTCCAAGCACTTAAGCTTAGTGTAGACGGTCACGCTAAGCCGAAGTACTGATAGGCATCATTACCATAGATACTTTGGACAAACCATTTAGCAAGATACATGGCGAATTTCCACACGCATTTTGTCTAGTGTTTATGTTTTATGAAGAGATTACAATATTCTAGATAAATACAATTCAAAGTGAGATTAGAGAATGAATGTTGCCAAATGAGAAAGGTTGTTGTTTATCCATTTTTTTCCCTTTAGTTCAGTAGGTTTGTCCCAACGCAAATTGTCACTAAAACTTAGCATCAGACAGAGAACTTGACACCTTCATCATCCGCTGATGTTCCTTTGAACAATGCAAGCTTACCTTTGTTCTTTAACAGCTTTAACGCCCTCATTAGAATCGTCCAATCAATTCCTTGAAGTTCTGAAACATAATAGAGAGTATATGCATCAGATTTCACAGCTGCAACACAAAAGAAAACAAGAAGGTTTTACCTGTCCCATGTGATTCTGTCCCTGAACGTATTTCTTCAACAGTCATAACACTGTCCTCTAATCCATTATCTCTTCTGATAGAACATGATACATGACATTGACTAGAAAATGTGCAGAACACCAAAAACCGACTTTTGAAGTTTTATTGAATAATTCACATGGGACTCACAAACTGAAGAATAATTTCTGCCCAATCTTGAATCTGGTGCTACAGAACCAGACATTTCCTATGGCCTTTGTCTAACCCCTCTGCACGCCATGTCAATATATAGGAATAAAATTGTTCAAACATCACACAGAACCATGACAGTAAAGAACCTCATTATATCCCCGGATCATGATTAGAAATAACGAGAAACTAGCAGTTTGAATGTCTCAGAATCTAACCTTCTCCAACAATGGCCGAGAGAAATGTTTCCCTTGCTTCATGGCTTAGAGTTCCTAACAAACATAAGAATTAACGCTTTAAAGCACTTCCCTTGAATATATACAAAGAGCCGCTAGATTAATGATAAAGCCTCGAGTGAAGGATTTAAAGTTACAACTACTTCTTGCTAAAAAATTTAACTTGTAGTTACCGAAACATTTTGAGCATTCTTCTGCGATTCAAGGTATTGTAGAGCAGCCATGGCAGATTTTCAAAGAATCAGAAGGAAAAGCTTTGATCTTTTGGGGGTGAAAATGCCAACAATCCTCTTTCATCGTCCATTCACCACAAACAGCAGGTAATTGAATTATTGCATGTATAACAAACAACAAATTTAATTAATATTAACAAGATTATTACACAATAGTCGTTGTAGGCTTCATTTTAAGTCTACTACGAGTAGACTTATAACATAATCTACTAACCGTAGACGTAAAATGAAGTCTACGACAAAGGAGCTACATGCCTAAATTATTTCAAAATTTTATTAAACCATAAATATAACATATAAACATGTCAAATTTATACACATATAGGCAAATGAATAAACACACATGGGAAAAATTCCAAAAAAAAATTAAACATTATATATGTTATAAACTTAGTTTTAACAAAAAATTTTAACAAAATTTTAAAAGTAGACTTGCATATTAAGTCTACTGGTAGTAGACCTTATTATAAGTCTACTAACGGTAATAAATTCTACTAAACGTAAATGTAAAATAAAGTCTACTATTATAAGTCTATTAACGGTAGGTGTAAAATAAAATCTACTAAACATAAATGTAAATAAAGTCTACTACCGGTAATAGACTTTATTATACGTCTACTAATGGTATATGTAAAATAAAGTCTACTAACGGTAGTAGACTTTATTATAAGTCTACTTTAGGTTAGTTTTGCATTTGACCAAACTTTGACTTTCTAGAAGTAGACTTAATTTTAGGTCTACTCCCAAATCATGTTAATTTGCAATTGACCAAAATGTTGACTATCCTCGGTAGACTTAATTTTGAAGTCTACACGAAAAGTCTACCAAGAATTATGAAAGTAGACTTAAAATGAAGTCTACTCAGGTTAGTTTTTCAATTGACTAATTTTGACTTTTTAAATGAAATCCACATGAGAAGTCTACTTTTTTGAAGTAGATTTCATATGTCGTCTACTTTTTAGATCGATTACGGCATATATCCAATGAATTGTAGACTTTAATTGAAATCAATTTCAAAAAAGTAGACTTCATTTAACGTCTACACTATGTAGACTTCTCATGTAGAATTCATACAAAAAAGTTAAACTTAGTCAATTGCAAAACTAACCTCAGTAAACTTTATTTTACGTCTACTTTTATAATTCTCGGTAGATTTATCATGTAGAGTTCAAAATTAAGTTTACCGATGATATTCAACATTTTGGTCAATTGCAAAATAAACCTGATTTGAGAGTAGACCTAAACTTAGGTCTACATCAGATTTTTTTTACAAAGAGAAATTTGTAAACTTTATTTTAAGTCTACAACATATTGGTCAAATACAAAACTAACTCATGTGTTGACTTGTAGACTTCATTTGAAGTCTACTCTCTGCAAAAATCGAAAAAATAGTCATGAATAAGGTTGAACTTGTGTTACCTTCAATTATTGCCCAGAAATTTGAGTCAAGCTATACCAAAGAAGCCCAATCATTTTGATTTTTAAAAAACTCAAAAACAAGGAGATATAAGAATTTTAATAAAAAAATCAAATGCAAGTGAGAGAGTTTTTTTGTATGAAATTGATGAGAGAGTAGGATTATAGGAAGTTTTGTGGGTTGATTGGGAGTTATTGAATCCGAAATTGGTTGGAAAGTAACCATTTAGAGCTCATTTTTGGTTGTTAATGGTTGTGAAAAATATTGAAGATGATGGCATTTCTATAAATAAGTGATGCTAACAAAATATTTATGTCTTTTTATGTTTTGTTGATTATTTAAAAAACAATGCATGATTGTAAATATATAATGGCTCAAGGATAAAATAGGAAAAAAAATTCTAAAGGAAAAAGTATAGGTTAAATTTGAATTTAACTCCACAAATTCGGTCATTTTTGAAACAAGCCCAAGTTTATATTTCAATTAATTTAAATCATAGTTTGATATTAGTTTGGCTAGTATTTGAAAGTATAATATATTATTTTGACCATGAATAGTAATAGCGTTAATTAACTATTTTTTATACCTTATACCTAAATTGACTCAATCAATAAAAACTAATATATTATTTGGTAAAATCTTTAGTTTGGTATATGGTTACTTCACATACGTTGGTATTCTACATCAAATCCGAATATGCACCAAATTAAGAACAAAATCTATAATTTGTTAAATTTTTTTTAATTTTAAATTTTTATATAAAAATACCCGAACATGAACTTAATCTATATTGAACCGAACTCGACAAAAATTTAAAATGGATTCTAGATATATGTACCCAGAAAACTGAATCAAAACCCGAACCGAAACCAAATCAATAACTGAATTTGTATCCTATATACTTTTATTAAATTTTAGCTTTTTAGAGTTATTTTTTAAAATTAAGTCTTTATTAATTTTAGATGTATATATAAAAATTTATAACAAAATCTGCAAGATTTATTTTATTTTAAAATTCGTGTTCATTTAGGTTCTAAAACTCGTGTAGATATTTTGGAATATTTTTTAGAGGCGTAAAACCCGATAAAATATATAAATTGATCTTTTATCTACATACGCGAAAAGCTGAATACAAATCCGAACATGAACTGGCAAGTAATCGAAATTGTAACTGGTATATGTTTTGTTATATTTTAACTTTTTAGAATTTTTCTATTAAATTTTTATTAGTTTATAATTGTTGTATAAAAAGTTGTAACAAAACCTATCTTATGCCTATTTTTTAAGGTTGTTACAAAATATATGTTAAATTTATCATAAAGTCTATAACACGGTCAAAAAGTGTCTCCCGGTTTAATATATAAGATATTTGACCTAAGTTTTCTTTTTTTACCGAAACTTAATTTTTGTTCTTCTCTCTTCTTTAATCTTTAATTTTTTCTATCTTCAAGTAATAAATAAGAGTATAATGTCATTTCACAAAATTTCTCAATATGTGCGAAATTCTTATAACATCAACTAATTAGAAACAGATGGAGTAAAACATAATCATGTTGCTGATCCAGTAGTATTCATCGTGCTAAGCTATTGGCACATTGATTGTTGTTTCTGGATGTGTACACAAACTGGCAATTAGAAAACATTGATGCATTGTTGTAACGTACGGGTGCAGAGGGAGGTTCCGCGGTGGGCGTAGTTAGAATAGTTGTAACAGTAGTGTTGTCTCCTTCAAATATGACCGAGTCATATCCTAATCCCTAAATACATTGCATCGCCCAGTGTAGTGCGGTGAATTCAGCTTCTTCAACTGTGAATCGACCTTGGAATGAACCCATTCCACTATGAAGATATGTACCATCATTAGCACGAAGTATCCAAATCATCACTTCGTTGGTGCGAAACATCATAATTTTTAGTTTTTGGTTAATACACATAACTTTTTTTCTAACTACAAAAGTTTCCGTATTTGATTTGTATGGGTTTCCTTCGGCTTAGCAAACCGTAACTAAAGTTTGTTCTGAGTTCCAACATCATATGTCCTTAATCTACGAAAGTGCATCCCACTCTGTGGTTCATTTGTAAACTCATGATAATATCTTTTGATAAAACAAAATTATAAACGAACCATTTAAATAAAAATATTACGAGCCGGAGAACGTAATATAAACAACTACCCAATTTTGTTTAATGTCATCTTTGTTGTGGATCACTTTTCTAAGATTTTTAAATCTTCCAATGTCTTATACACAAATGTTTTATTGTAATTTTATTTTATAACAATAACCTAACACACCAACCCTAAATAAAGCAACTTTGCTGTTTGATTTTAAGCCCCTATTAATAGTTTAGCACCTCCAAACTAATTTAAAAAGGAAAAAATACAAACCAAGAGGAATATGACCATTTATCATAATTGGTGTGACACCCATTAATTTAAATGAAAGATACTAAAATGATTACGAAACCTCTTATCTCCACATATTATGAAATACCTTACCCATCATTTTCTTAGCATTATGTTGATTAAGTTATTAGTCATCTTTAATCATGTTCGATGTCACTAACCCTCAAAACTGAATTGTCTAAACAATTGGCGGTTTGGGCGGTTCCCAATAATAACATGCCACGTATTGTAGGACCAACAACTTCATTACCTCTTTGCTATATAAAGAAGATCATAAACAAGTCCTAAACACACAGAGATAGAAAGCACTAGCTTGTACTTAATCAACCAAACTTAAAAAACAGAGTTATCGAATCGGGTAAAATGGTGAAGATTGAGATTGGAAGCTTAGGTGATTCTTTCAGTGTAGCTTCTCTTAAGGCTTATTTGTCTGAATTTATCGCAACTCTTCTCTTTGTGTTTGCTGGTGTTGGCTCTGCTGTTGCTTTTGGTAAGCTCACATCTGATGCAGCCTTGGACCCAGCTGGTCTTGTCGCTGTGGCAGTGGCTCATGCCTTTGCCTTATTCGTTGGTGTGTCTATAGCCGCTAACATCTCCGGTGGACATCTTAACCCAGCGGTGACCCTCGGCCTTGCCGTAGGTGGCAACATCACAGTCATTACCGGTTTCTTCTACTGGATTGCTCAATGCCTTGGATCCATCGTGGCTTGTCTCCTCCTCGTCTTCGTCACCAATGGCAAGGTATAACAACGACACTATAATTTTATTTTGTCGTCAACAAATAAATCGATGAGACCCGACATTGTATTTAAATTATCAATTAATTCTGATTATCAATGTTTTGGTCGAACGACCGTGATTAAAAAGATGTTACGATTATCTCAAGATCCGGTTTGGTTTAGAAGGTATATATGGATTAAACGATAATGTGTTTAAATTTCGGGTTATGCAGAGCGTACCAACTCATGGAGTAGCAGCCGGTTTAGGAGCTGTTGAAGGGATAGTGATGGAGATTGTGGTGACTTTTGCTCTAGTTTACACGGTCTACGCCACAGCTGCGGACCCAAAGAAGGGATCACTCGGGACCATTGCTCCAATTGCAATCGGTTTCATCGTTGGTGCCAACATACTTGCTGCTGGTCCCTTTAGCGGCGGTTCAATGAACCCGGCCAGGTCATTTGGACCAGCTGTTGTGAGTGGTGACTTTTCTCAGATATGGATCTACTGGGTGGGTCCACTTGTCGGTGGTGCACTCGCTGGACTCATCTATGGAGACGTTTTCATCGGTTCATATGCTCTAGCTCCAACTACAGAAAGCTACCCTTGATCAATCCTCTATGGTTTAATCTTTGTTGTGTGATATGTTTGGTCCAGTTTCTTCCGTAAATGAATGATTTGAATTGTAGAAAAGGATCACGGTTATGTCTTGTTGGTTTATAATAAGAATTGTATAAGAAGTCGTTGGATCTCATTTGGTTTTGACATAGTTATTATGCTCCTCTACAACAACAAAAAAAAACAGAGGAGTAATATCTCCTTTTTTTATATAACTCCAAACATACTCCATTTTATGGTTTAGAAAATGTTTGGTTTCTCCCTCAAAATTTCATAACAAATGCATGGTTTCGCTGTCTTCATACGTCTAAATGTACTAAATGTATGTTTGTTTGTTTTGAAAGTTAACATCTAGATGTAGATCTAGTACCAAACAGAACACAAAATCAACTTACATTCAAAAAAACCAGAGTCATCATTGTCTCTTGACATCTAAATATCAAACAAACATAGAAAATCTATGGAAGGTTCTCTTATATCAAGCTAAACCTAGAAAAATCAAGTACATCCAAAAAATCAAGAGAATCCAACAAATCTAGAACAACAATAAAAAAAGTAATAGAAAAACATGTTTCACCAAATTTCTACAATGAGAAAACATAGAGAAAAAGAAAGAGGTTACGATGTTTGAGATCGATGATTTTGATCATTTTTGGTTAAATGTAATTTTTAATCACAGTTAAGCGTAATTTGTTTAAAAAAAAATTAGGACTATATCTCCATCTAATTGCATTATCAAAATACATCTAGGAATTTTAAAATTTGTATTTGGATGATGCATCCGGTTATGCACAAATTTATGTTAAAATGAATAACATCTAGTAGCTCCATCTAGATGTAGTAGGTGGATGCACAACCTAAGAACAATACGTAAGTGATAAAGGAAGAAGCTCACTTCTATAGATTTTGAATTATGATATTGTTAGATGGATTTTATATATTACAAAGTTTATATGTTGGGTTAGGTAAGGCCGTAAGGGCTTATGGGCTATGTTTCCATCAGCAACCACAAGAGAAATCCTAAACAAGGAGATGCCCACAAGGAACTTACATAGAGACCTCTTGATCTTTGTAATTATAGACAATGTGCTAAATGCTTTCCAATGTGACTATCTATGGACGTTTCTACACGTGCGATCATCATTTTGCTTGGTAAATATTAAGACCCAGCTACCGTAATTCACAAGAAAATGACTGCAAAAAGTTAACACAACTGTTAATTACTATTGTTACTTTCCTTCTCTCGAGGTAGGAGTATCGGACAAGAAATCTAATTTTGCTATGGGTATAGAGCGTCTTAAATTGGACTTCCACGAATTACAATGTGAAATTTTGTTTAATCATTCTTCTGAATACTCAACTCAAGTGATAGATCGTGATGCTAGAAAGACATAAAAAATTGTTAGTACATTATAGAAAAAACGAAATAATGGCGTCTTTTACGTATGATTATTATTTGAAGGAAGCTGGTCGGTCTGTAGGGGAATGAATCGTCCATTCTAAAGACAAAATGCTCTCAAACCAATGCATTTGTCTGGTCGTCTCTTTGTGGTTTCACAAACCGCCCCACCAGATTAAGATATTGCCTGAATTCATGGACTATGGTCTTAACCTTAATATTAATACTATCATTTAACTTCATCCACACATATATAAGAACATGAAGACGAGTTCTTAAATCCCTTAAGACTCTTACAGTTATTAAAACACTTCCAGAATTATTTTTGTTTGATTTGAACTCCCTCTTACTTGTTAGTTCGCACGTACTTGGGGGACTTGTGGTTTGAATAATTCTCAGCTTATAAAACAAAAGAAAAAGAAAGATTCTTCTTATCGTAATTTGGTTTATGCTCGTCCTCTTCTCTTCCATCTGAGTCAACATCATCTTTTCATGTACAAAAGTTAATCCCTTTTTAAAAAATCATTTTTTGATAATAGTTTACATTTCATTTCCAAGTTTTATTCTGAAAGTCAGAGCTGGTTCTCTGTTTTGGTCACATGGTTTCAATCACAACATAACTCTTCCACCACCAGGATAATAAATTTACTCTTGTGATCCCACGTCATCTTCTTCCTATTTGAGAAAACTTTGTTTTCAATCGGGAGATTCATCATCTTGGACTGATTTACTTAGGAGAAAATGGACAACGGGTTTTATTCAGATTGGAAAGACAGTTCTTCTTCATTGTTTGGATCAGAGAATATGGAGGAAGAGTTGGAAGATGGAGTTCTCAGAGCTGAAGAGCTTTTTTCTTCGATTCCTCAGCCTCAGACACCAAAAGAGCCAATGGAGTTTCTGTCCAGATCCTGGAGCCTTTCAACTTCTGAAATCTCTAAAGCACTCAAACACAGACAGCAACAAGAACAGTTTTGTGTTGCCCAGAACTGTCCCCCTGTTTTATTCCCTGATGCTGCTGCAGATCCACTCGTGGTACTTTTTTCCTAATTCTAATCAATCCCAGTTTTTCATTTTTCAACGACCCTTAAAAGTTAGTAACTTTTCTATTGTATACCGCATTTCACCAGTTCCGGACACAATTCTTTGGAATTGGAATGGATAAAAAATTTGTGAAGACTTTTCGTAATTTAAAACTCTGGGATTTTGATTTTTTAGGCTGGGAAGATCATGAACTCGGTTGGCACACGTAGAGCAGGGCCACTATCGAAATGGTTTCACCAGCACAAGGAACACAGCAGCAGCAGCATACCCACCAATCTCAAGAAGAAAGACAAGGCACGTGTAGAGAACGCCCACGTGCATTCTGCCGTCTCTATAGCGGCTCTGGCTGCAGGTTTAGCCTCTGTGACATCTGCAAGCAATTGCAAAGGGTCAAGCTCCAAGATGACACTGGCTTTAGCCTCAGCCACTGAACTGTTGGCCTCACACTGTTTTGAGATGGCTGAGCGAGCTGGTGCTGACCGTGCACGTGTTGCTTCCACAGTTAGATCGTCTGTGGATATACACAGCCCCGGTGATCTAATGACTCTAACAGCTGCTGCTGCAACTGGTAAGACTATTACTTAAAATTTTAGGCTTCCTTGCAGCTTCACAAGGCTTTTCTGGTTTCGATGACATGCACTTGGTCTGACTTTGTTTAAACTGAAACTAGCACTGAGAGGAGAAGCGGCTCTGAAGACGAGACAGCCAAAGGAACCAAGGAAAAACGCAGCTATTACACCTTTTGAGAGAAGCTTCTCTGACTCTCATTGGCCTGCAAATTTTCAGTTTAGATTGGAAGAATCAAATCTTCCATTTGAAGGTGAACTGATGCAGTGCGCACGAAATGGTAATTCTCCTGTCTGTGAGACTGATCATTTGAAGAATTCACTGGGTCTGAGATAAGACATAGAGCTTAACTCTTATTCCATATGATTTAACTTGCAGGAGTGCAGCGAACTAAGCGTGTCTGTATCTATATCAACAAAAAGTCTCAGGTACAGCAGACTTGATTAGTATCAGTAATACACAACAGTTCACTTCTCAGCCAATGGTTATTATGCTACTTTTTATTTTTCAGGTAATGATCAAACTAAAAAGCAAACATGTTGGAGGGGCATTCTCCAAAAAGATCAAATGTAAGCATTTACTAATCTCTCCTTTTAGATAAATTACCTGAAAGAGATTCTGAACGTGTTGTTCTTTTCTGAAGGCGTTGTCTATGGAGTCTGCGATGAGAAATCAGCTTGGCCATACAGGAAAGAGAGGGATAATACAGAAGAAGTCTACTTTGGTCTTAAAACCGGACAAGGTCTTCTGGAGTTCAAGTGCAAGAACAAAATTCACAAGCAGAGATGGGTTGATGGGGTTCAGTCTCTTCTCCGCCAAGTAAATTGCTTCGAGGCTGCCAAATGCTCGTTGGAATCTCTGAGTCTCAATAGTCACACGTGATGCAGGGACCCTTATATTTCTTACACATATATATCTAATACCCACATTTTTGCTGTGGTGAGGTATTTGCAAAACCTGGCAATGTACAATATCAGTCTCTGTAACCTTTTCAAATGACCACAACAAGTGGTAGGAACAATGCTATGTACAGAAAGACATCAGAAGAATGATGGATCTCCATTGAACCTTTAATTTCCAATGATTCAGTTTCTGATTTGCTAAGCCAAAATACTGACGTGTAAACTATAAAGAATCAAATATTTATTCGAAGTGGTATGTATATTTTTGCTTCAGTGAGCAGTTCATATGAAGAATCAGGTGAGAGACATGTCAGAGATTTTCATGTTGTACGTATTAGAATACGACAGTCTTTTGTGTCCCGTAAGGCAATACACGCAGTTCGCAGTAAGATTTTATAGCTTTCATGAGGCACTTTTTTTCAAGGTCTTCTGATTTTTGGACAAAGCTCCTCAAATTATCTCGGTGGGAAACACTCTCAACCTGCGAAACTCAAATTTAACACGCTGCTGAAGAAAACGCAGTCATAAGAAAAATATAAACTATTTGGGAGATGAACTACCATTTGTTCAATGATAGGACCTGAATCAAGTTCCTCCGTAACAAAGTGACTTGTTGCACCAATTAGTTTCACACCTGCATCAAATGCCTACCAGTACAATCTAGAACAGTAAGACACAGGGCCAAAAAATTGGGAGATAAAGACGAACTAAATAAAGATACACAATCCATGCAAGGTGGAGCATTCAAAGAACTCAGAAACCTGTTTTGCAGGATTTCGCCCCTTGAATGATGGCAAGAGGCCATGATGGATGTTGATTACATCTTTTCCATAACCTTTCAAGAAGTTACCGGATAGTAGCTGTCAAAATAATAACAAATCTATGAAATTTGTTTTGTTATAAACCTGTTCCTACAGAGTAAATTTGAATTATTTTGGGATTATACTAGAGAAGACACAAAAAACAGTGTCATGAGAATATTCAGACAATGATTTCCTCATTATCTTGGTAAATACAGAAAACAAGCTTAGGATGGAGCTTAAAATCTGATATACCTGCATGTATCTAGCCAGAACTAGAAAATCGGTATCTTTAACCAATTCCAAAATCTCCTCTTCTATTTTATTTTGGTCAGTTGTTGGCAAATAATGATAAGAGATGCCATGCCTCTGAAGAAACCGCATAATATGGGTGTTTGGAGCTCTTTCATGATTACTGATACACAAAATTTCCTGAATTACTAGTCATACCATTCGTACCTACTAAATCCATTCAGTCCGTTGCAAAGAGTTGTATAGGTAAACCTTATTACACATGTTATATCAACGGGAAGCTTTCCATCCTGCCATTTATGTAACATTTCAACCAGACAATGATCCTGCAGGCATATAATTTTAAGAGAATGTAACAAGAGGGCACACAATAAAGGATCTTAATGACATATAATTAACCTGTTTGGACAGTAAAAGAGCTATCTTGTATTTGGGGTCTAAAGAGGGGACTCGTACAACCGAGCTCATAGCACTGAATTTTTGTGCAATAGCTTGAAAATCGTCATCCATCTGACTCCTTGGCCATTTCACTGGATCAAATATAAACTCGCTGCCCAAAGAAATCACCTTTTTATCACAATTAAACCCCAAAATAGAAACTTTTTTAACTACACTAATCTGTAAGACTGTAAACGCCTAACAAAATCAAAATACGCATCAACTATTCGCTACTTCAATGACACTGGTTTAGAATTTAACCAAAAGAATATTTTGGAGTAGTATCAAATTGAAAACTATACCTTCTAGAGTAGAAGACATTCTTATTCTGAGGAACGAAGACATCGTAACCAAGAATGTTTCCGCCCTTTGAAGCAATGCAATCTGATAGTTTCGCAACAATCCCAACGGCATCCTAAACTTCAAAAAGAGATAGATTCAATCGGTAACACCATTGAACTTAGGATTAACATGAATTGAATGTTCGATTCAATATACTTACAGGACAATGGAAGACGTGGACGCCGGGAATGAGAACGGCTGAAACAGAGGAATCGAGGGACTCGCCGTGAAACTGAGAGGATTTAAAGGACCATTTTGTGAATGATCTAAAAGCTGTGGCGGAGAGACATGAGCTTGTGGAGACTCTTCGTATCATTGTCGCGTCTGTCTCATCCACCTCTTTTATATTTCGATTCTGTGTTGTGTCTGATCTCTGTGTTTTGTTATTCACATATCATCCTGAAATTTTACCGCTTTAAGTCTTTTAATTCGAGTCGCTCCAAAATAGAGCGACTTCTATAAGTGAATTTCACTTTCATCATATTAAGCAAAATTGTAGACATCATATAATT
>JAKUCM010004226.1:0-29117 GCA_023374145.1 Lepidium sativum
GAGAGAGAGAATCAACTTCCCAAGCTTCTTAATTCAACACTTCTAGCGGTTCTGGCTTATATCACATTACAACACTGGTTCTTTTTTTTTACAAGACATTGTAAGCTTATGGCTATCTTTTCTTTCTTAGAACCCAACTTTAGATTTTAATCACCACAAACCTTTACTAGAACATACCTACTTTTTGTCCAATTTTCTCCCCTTAGATTCTTCAACCTATGCTCTTATTCTTTTCTTCATTCCTTTCTTAACCAAAGTAAATAAGCCTCCCACACCCATACACCATCTACGCCTAGTATGGTCCAAAACGTGAACCATAAACTACATGAAACTTTTTTCCTGTCGGTACTCACATAACATGTTATACCAAGATTAAACCGTATAAAGGCCTCACAGTCACATACAAACAATGTAAGGCTCGAAAGGCGGTAATGGTCAAGGTGGGAGTCAACTCGAATTAACACGTTAGAATGCAAGATAGTGAAAGGAAATCCGAGTATTCTGTAATCCACAAGTTCAAACTCAATGCACAATCTTGATAACTAAACATTCATTTCATGTTATCACTTAGTAAGGAGTGACGTCTTATCATAGCAAAATTCAGCGAAGTAATGAATTAAAGGTTAAACTTTCCTAGCATGGCAGTGAATTTAGGACAAAAGTTAGCAAGCTTGCAAGGTAAAGTCATCATGGTCCCCAATGCGTAACTAGACTCGAGCCTAAATGAATGCAAACTACATGACACTCCATTTTTGTATTTTTCAAAGGTTAAACATTTTTTTTAACATATGTGTAATGCGTAAAGTATGAATGCATGAAAAACAAAAATAAGAACAAAGAAAACGTGATCAAATGATGTATAGAATCCTCCCCCAGACTTAAATCACATAGTCCCTTGCGTAGATAAAAGAATGAAAAAGGATCTCAAACCAACAAACATAATAAAAGCATGCAGTAATATATACACGAGGAGTGGTGTAGTCATACCTCATCGGCGGAAGAGGGACTGATGTTACGACTGTCGTGTGGCGGCGTGTGGATGTGAATGTTGGCAGCTCACGGCGGCGCGTGGAGTAAGCTCGAGTGAGCTTGGAGGCGCTTGAAGCGAGTTGTAGCAGCGGCACTTGGGCGGGGCGCGGTAAAGTCAGATGGTTTTTTTTTAACAAACTGAATTAGACTCGAGTGTCTACTGTGCTCTGGTGCTCGAGTCCTGAAAATCAAATATCAAGCTAGGCGCAAAAAAATTAAAAATTGTAAAAGCTTAATTATAATATGTTCAAGTTTATGCATAGGATTGCCTCCCTAATACGCTTTAATTAAAGTCATTAAGCTTGACTTTCACCTTTTCAAAGGTCAATTGGTTCATCGAGAGAAACTGAGGTTCTCTCGTGAATAGTCTCATCAGCTCGATACTACTTAACCCTCTGCCCATTCATAGTGAAATTGTTTCCTTCCCCGTTGATCAATGTAATAGCTTCATATGGCAAAACTTCTTTAACTCGAAATGGACCTGACAATTTTGACTTCAATTTTCTAGGAAACAAATTTAGCCTCGAGTTAAAACAGTAATGCTTGGTCGCCTGGTGTGATTTTCTTGTATGCAATCTTCTTGTCGTGGAAGGCTTTAGTCATTTCCTTGTACACTTTTGAGCTCTCATAAGTTTCAAGTCTGTCATTCTCCAACTCATGAAAGTTCAGGACCCTTTTCTCTTGTGCAGTCTGGAGATCAAAATTTATGAATCTTGTAGCCCACAATGCCTTGTACTCTATCTCCACGGGAAGATGACAAGCTTTTCCATATAGAAGCTGGAACAAAGTTCTTCCAATAGGAGTCTTGAAAGTCATTGTGTGAGCCCATAGGGCGTTGTCCAACTTCACAGCCCAATCACGCTTTAACACCCCAAAAACTCGTGCTAAAACAGCCTTGATCTGCTTGTTTGAAACCTCCACTTGACCACTAGTTTGTGGATGATAAGACGTAACTACTTTATGCTTGACTCCATTCTTCCTCAACAGATTCTTAAACACATTATTGATGAAGTGGGAGCCTCCATCACTTATGGAGAAAATGATGCTCTTGAACAGCTTGATGACAACCCTAGCATCATTAGTCGGACTTGTTACAACTTCTACCCACTTTGAGACGTAGTCCACTGCGACGAGAATGTAGCGATTCCCATGGGATGGTGGATTGAATGACCCCATGAAGTCGATTCCCTAGCAGTCAAATAACTCAACTTCTAAAGTTGGGTTATGTGGTATCTTGTATCTTCTGCTGATACTACTCTTTCTCTGACACAAATCACATTTGGAGATGAAATTCTGATTATCCCTGAACACAGTCGACCACCATAACCCAGATTGCAAAATCTTCTGAACAGTCTTGAACGTGGCAAAAAAATATCCATGACCATGCTCCCTTCTTGTATAAGTAGGGTTCATCCCATAATTAATGGTTGACATCTCTGAGAAACTTCTTCCTCTGATAGGCACTTCATCAACGACTATGTAATTGACCAAATCTGCATACCAAGGTAGAGTGAAACCAGCTAGCTTCTTGTTGATTTGAGAACAATTTTCTTCTGCTCCTAGAGTCATGAGTTGCTTTTCTGGCACTAAGTCATCAATAGGGGTCGAGTCCTCAATCATCATTCGCGACAGGTGATCCGCAACTCCATTCTCTACTCAAGGTTTGTCCACAATCTCCTAGTCAAACTCTTGCAGCAGCAATATCCATCTGAGTAATCTGGGATTAACGTCTTTTCATAAGATATTTCAGTGCTGCGTGGTCTATGTGAACAATAACCTTGGATCCCACCAGGTACGACCTGAATAACAAGGTTAGTCTTCACGCACCTGCTTAGCACCATGCACAAATTTGACAAACAAGAGGAGTAGGAAGCATATACGGAAAAATCATCCATGAACACCTCGATTACATCATCAATTAAATCCAAGAAAATAGAAGTCATACAACGCTGAAATGTAGCAGGAGCATTGCACAACCCAAACAACATGGGTTTGTAAGAAAAGTGTCATAAGGGAAGGTAAAAGTAGTTTTAACCTGATCATCCGAGTGTATGGGGATCTGAAAAAACTTGTTATACCCGTCAAGGAAACAATAATACTTTTTACCAGACAACCTTTCAACCATCTAATCTATGAACGACAAAGGGAAATGGTCTTTTTTACTAGATAAATTCAGCCTCCTATAGTCTATACACATAATATGCCCTCTTATGTATCTAGTGGGTATTAGTTCATCTTTATCATTCTTAACCACAGTGATACCCCATTTCTTAGGAATATATACGCATGCGAAACCCAGTTACTGTGAGAGATTGGATATACAACATAACCGTCTAGCAACTTAATTATCTCTTTTTAACCACTTCTATATGGTTTGGTTTCAATCTCCTTTGGGGCTCTACATTAGAATGAGATTCATCTTCTAAGTGTATCATATGAATGTAAAAACTTGGGAAAATTCCTCTAATATCTTGAAGTGTGTATCATATGGCCTTTCTAAAACGTTTAAGCTCTATCAATAGCATGCTCAATTCATCATCACTGAAGCTGCCATTGATAATTACAAGATAAATGGAATTAGAGCCTAGAAAGGTGTACCTTATCCCTGCAAGAGCTGGTTTCAGTTCCACTTTGTGTGCCTTGAGATCAGGCTCGTCATCAGTGACGCTAGGCGTAGTGAATTCAAGTACTTGCAGCTCAAGTCAGCTAATATACACTCGAGTGTAGTGTCACTGCTTTACTCTTTGAGCTCGCATAATCCAATTCCTCAACTACCACTAAACTTTTGTATGTCATGTGAGAATCTAGCAGCTTCACATAGCATTCAGCTTCTATACTCAAGTACCCCTCAACGGTTGGCTTGGTCGAAGCAACTTGTAGTTGATCTTTTACTGTCAAATCTTCTAACAGCTCATCATCAAGAGTGTCCATTTCATGAATTGAGAACACATGTCCCTCGATCGTTGGCTTCTTAATCGCATCATTTATGTTGAATTTCATTTTAAGATCTAGGCCCAAGTTCATCTCGATCACTCCATTCCATACGTCAATTAAAGCGCCTACTGTGGCCAAGAAATATCTTCTAAATAATAGAGGGTCCTTATGTTCTTCTACCATCTCCAAGACAACAAAATTTATTGGTATCTCAACTCTTCCCACCTTCACATGAAGGTCTTCCAGGATGTCGTGAGGGATTCTCACTGACCTATTTGTTAGAATCAACAAGATTTTGCAGGACTTCTAATCAACAAACCTAACCATTTTGCAACCGATAACGGCATGAGGCTGATTGAAGCACCTAAATCGCAGAGACACTTGTTGAATGATAAGGGTCTAAGTGAGCATGGGATTGTAAAGGCTCCAGGATCACCAAGCTTTTTTGGCACAACTTTCCTTTGGATTATGACGCTTATCTCATGTGTCAGTACCACCATACCCTCGACTTCTTGAGTTCTATCCTTAACTGCGTCCGTTAGAAATTTATGGTATGGAGGCATCAACATAAAATCATCCAGAATAGGCTCTTTCATCTGCTTATCAAAGAACAGTTTGTACTTTTCACTAAGTTCCGTCTTGAACCTTTAGAGAAAAGGTAATTGGGGTTTGTATGGTGGAAGAACAAAGGGTTTATTCTTTTATGGGGTTCTTGTAGGTGAATGAGCGTTTGGAGTGCTAGGTTTGGGTTCAACTTGGTCTGTTGTATCGAGCTTATCTTCAGGTTTGGGTTTTTCAGCAGACTGTGGCTTATAAACAGTTCCAGGTCAAGTCTCTGTCTCGAGTGGCTGGGTTGCGGTGGAAATTTTAATATGATCCTTAATGAGAAAATCTTCCCCCTCCTGAACCTTACTGGCCTCAGTATCCTTTGGACTCTCTGCTTGAATCAGCAACTCACATCCACTTCTCAGAGTGATGGCGTTGGCGTGATACTCTTTTGGGTTGGGAACTGCTTTCCCAGCCAGTTGGCTTGTTGTCTTCACTGTAGAAGATGATGCTTGCTAACTCTCCACATACTCGAGTCTTGTGTTCAGTGTCTCAAACTTACACGTGAGATCATTGTGAGAGGCGTCAATCTTAGAGTGCACCTTTTCAAACTTTTGTGTGACTTCGGCTGCATATACTTTCTGTCCCTTCAAGATCTCTTGGATTAGGTTCAAAACTTCTGGTGGTTGTGTAGCTGTTGGTGGGACGCGTGCTGGTAACTCTTGTGATATTGGTGTTGGGGGACAAAAGCATTCGACTGGGCGTGTAGGAGTTTGGGTGGATAGATCTAGTTTTGGGGATTTGCTACATTGTTGCTTCTGTATAAGAGGTTTGGGTGTTGCTTGTAGTTGTTGTACTGCTTGTAACCACCTCCCTGATTCTACCAATAACTAATCTCCTCAACCTAATCATCCTCTTCGTCAGGAATATGTTCGTCTCCAGTCATGAAGTGGAGATGTTTCTGTTGTACTTGCAGCAACCTGTCGATTTTGTCCAACTTCACGTTCAGGGCCTTGAGCTCCTTCCTACTAACTTTTTCTGTTTCCATTGTACTTTTAACCATCTTGTCGTATTCCTACTATCCATCTGCATGTGCCATATTCTCCACTAGCTGTCAACCTTCAGTGACATCCTAGTTATGAAAATTTCCATGGTTGGCGGTATCCAATAGCCTTCGGATGTTAGGGTGAATACCTCTGTAGAGATTGTTGAGCAGAGTCTCAACAGGGTATCTATGATGTGGGCATTGAGACTGATAATTCTTGTATCTCTCCCAGGGTTCAGCGAATGTTTCAGAATTCTGCTGGGTAAAGGTAGAGATAGCGTTCCTCAACTTTGCAGTTCGAGAGTTGGAAAAGAATTTGGCAAGAAATGCAGATTTGCAAGCATCTCATGAAGTGAGAGAGCCTTGCGGTAAGTGCTTCTCCTTGATGTGGGATTTATCTCTGAGAGAAAATGGGAACAACCTTAGTTTGAATGTATCCTCACTGAATACATTGAGCCTTTGCAGTCCACAAAGTCGCTCAAATTCGTCCAAGTAATCAAGCGGATCTTTAGACGGTAGGCCATGAAACTGTGTGTTTTGGATCATAGAGATGATACAGCACTTGATCTCGAAATTGTTATTCGTTTTAGCTGGAAGAACAATCACACGTCTCTGGGTGTGAGTGCTTAGTGCATCTCCAACTCCAATTATTCGCGGCCTCCTCTGTTGAGGCTGGTCCACAGGAGAAACATGTGTGTTCGATTTTGTGTCTGCCTTCATTCTCACTCGCTCTGTAAGTGTATTGTGGACTTGGTTTCTCTGCGCTCTTAATGCATGTGGTAATTGGTTAATGTTGTCAAGAGGCTTGAGAAGATTACGATTTCTTTGTGAACGTGTCTGCATAAAATGAGTGAAGTCAAATTAAGCAGTTGTATCACGCTGACGTAATGGAGGTTGAAATCACCTGGAACAGAACATAAAACACAATACAACATGTGAGTATGTAACGAAAAGTTAAAAAAACTTGAGATTAACAAGTTAATAATCCTAATTGTAACTAACAGAGACTTATTTGGCAACGACGCCAATTTGATAACAGGATTTTTACTCTATTGTCAAATCCTACTATAATGAGATGTCACTGTAGTATAATAACTGCCAATCCAACTGGGAATATAATTATCAATCAGGATGCAGTTAACTGTTCTAATCCAAGTCAATCAAAGTTTAATTTGTCTAACAACCTAAACAAATCGTTTGATATAAAGATAAACAAGCAAGTAACAAAAGTCAAGAATTTAAACGAAGCGGCAGACAAAATAATATTAAGTAAATTAAACGCAAGGTGAGAAAACATGTTCCTGAGGAGTGAGTGTCATGGGACAGCGTGACTCTTAAACTAACTTGGTGCTTGACAACACTCAACAGAGCTAATCTCTAGGCAACGAGAACACAAGTAATGAATCCACTCTTGTGGCAAACAAACTCGAGTAGACTACTAACAAACACTATCGCCATATGTGTTTGATAATCTAGTCGGAATGAATGATCAACTCGCTTAACGCCAATTCACACCTCAAACATTCGATCTCTCGAGCTAAGCATGTGAATCTCTGAAGTGATTCAGTCAGACTCTCTACCAAACACCCATCGATGTTAGAGCGTCTCAGAACAATCCTCATTTGATCAGAATAAAGCTAGTGATGAAATTACCAATTCAGAAAAGACCTAAATAATTCTAACCTCAAGCGACCTAGAAAGCCTAAGCACCATGCTGCCCTAACTCATCCTCAAGAGCCCTAGATGACTACTCAGAACTCATTAATTTAACACAAAGCTCGAAGTTAAAATTCGATTGCATAAATAAAAAATTCGAACAAGGTATGAAATCAACGTTGAACGTAAAACTAAGTTGCATAAAATGTAAAATCAAAATCAAAGAGTTTCATTCGATTATAAAGCTCTAAATTTGTAACATGTAAGAGTATTTGTACTTAGCTCTTAGCAAAACCCTAGATCAACTCGGCCAATTATGAGAACCAGCATGCAGTAGACTTCAACTTCAGTCTGACCCAAATATTGAAAAGGCCCACGAGTAGAATTTTGAAGCCTAGAGCATGACCCACTCGATCAGCAGCTCCTTTGACTTGATCTCAAGCTTCTTATGAGCTCAACCCTGAGTTTGGGATTGACCCTGAGTTTGAGCTGACACTCGAGCTTGCACTCTAGCTGACTTAGAGTTCGCACTCGAGCTTACCCAGAGCTAACACTCGAGCTAGCACTCGATCTGACTCATAGCTGGCACTCGAGCTGGCACTCAAGCTAACTCAGAGTTGGCACTCAAGTTCTGACCCTGCGTGGCGTCCACCTCGAGTTGGCGTCCAGCGTTGATTCTACCTCGAGCTGACGTCCAACGTGACTTTTGGCTTGATTACGCCCAGAGTGTGTGTAGACTCGATCATGCCCAGGGTGTGTGTTGGCTCTTCCAAGCTCGATCTTCAGACTCGACCTCGGCTCGAGTTCACCGAGAGCCTTCTGTGACTCTTCAAGTCCTGAGACTCTCCGGCTTTTGTGACTCTTCAGTTTTTGTGATTCTTCAACTTCTATGACTCCTTTTATAGCCACTTTTTGTCCTGAATGCTCTGTTTATGTGCTTTACTACCTGAAATCTCCTTGAATGTAAAGTATATGCTAATGCTTATGAATTGAGCTATTTGGACTCTAAAAATGATGATAATAAAGTAGAATGTATGCTTAAACTAACTAAATGGAACTCCTAGTGTATGCTAAAACCGTGTATATCAGGAAGTGAATGGGTTTGGCCAGTTGGCTCTTCGGAATGGTCTGATTGTAGCAGCGGTTGAGTTTAAGGTATAAACCATAAAAAAAAAAAAATTACTAGAATAATTACTTTCAATACTTATATACGTTTGTTTTGTGTGTCTGTGTTTAGTTCTGATCGCCAAAAGATCACAAATAAGTTAATTAAAACTATTTTCTTTGTTCTACTGAAATGTTTTCTTAATATTTTATTTATCTCATTAAGCTATTTTATTGTGTCAGGTAAAATGAAGATGAGAGAAATCTGAGAGCTCTTGAAACTTTATATTTTGTCATAATGACCTTTGGGTTTATAAAAACCTCTTGTGTTCGGTTGTTTTACTCGTAAGATTCTAAGGCTTTTGAAGTGTTAAAACTCTTGCTTCTTGTTAAGGCATATAGCATTGTCATTTGATAAAATCTTTATAAGGCATTTCGTAAGACGAGAGAATTGTTCATCAGACGAGAGTCCTAATGACTGCTTCATTCTGTTATCAAATTTTCAATAAATTATATTCTGAATATTAGAAATGATAAAGGGGAAATCGACCAAATAAAGCATTAGTTTTGCACGAATCGCTAAAAAACATGAATTTTCTAGATGACCAAAAAAAAATTAATATTATTTAATTTTTCAATCAAATAAGAAAAATTTCGTTGACTTGCCAAAATAAACACGCTGTTAGAAAAATTATTTGTTTGGCCGTTAAAGTAAAATGACATCGTTTTAATCTAAGATGAAACTTTCTGAAATTTTTTAAAAAAAGAGAAATTGGCCAAAAAAAACTTCAATTTTTTAAAAATAGCCAAAAAATATGATTTTTTGGTTGATTTGCCAAAATTAGCACATTTTTAGAAAAGTTGTTTGTTTGGCGGTTAAAGTAAAAAGACATCGTCTTAAATTAAGATGAAACGACGTCGTTTTATAATTTTTAAAAAATTAAAAAATAGAAATTGGCCAAAAAAATTTTAATACGAATAGTAAAAAAACACGAATGAGTTGGGCAAAAACCAATTTTACTTAACTTTCTAATTAAATAACAAAGTTTTCGTTGACTTACTAAAATAAGCACGCCGTTAGAAAAATAGTTTGTTCGGCTGTTAAAGTAAAATAATATTGTTTTAAGCTAAGATGAAACAACGTCGTTTTACAGTTTTTTGAAATTAAAAAAGAGAAAATGACCAAAAAACATCATTTTTTACTAATAATTAAAAAAATGAATTTTTGAGTTGGTCAAAAAAACACTCAGTTTTATTTGTCTTTCCAATTAAATAACAATTTTTATGTTGATTTGCCAAAATAAGCATGCCGTTAAAAAATTGTTTGTTTGGCTGTTAAAGTTAAACGAAGTCATTTTTTGAAAATTAAAAAGAGAAATTGATAAAAAAAACTTCAATTTTTTTTGGAAGAGTAAAAAAATATGAATTTTTTTGTTGGTCAAAAAAATACTCAATTTTATTTGACTTTCCAATTAAATAATAATGTTTTGGTTGACTTGCCAAAATAAGCATGATGTTAGTAAAGTTGCTTGTTTGACCGTTAAAATAAAACGATGTCGTTTTAAGCTGAGATGCAACGACGTCGTTTGATAGTTTTTTTTAAAATCAAAAATGAGAAACTAGCCAAAAAAACTCCAAATTTTTATGAATCACAAAAAAGTACGAATTTTTTAGCTAGCAAAAAAAACATTTAACGATTTCATTTTACTTAACAGCCAAATAAACTTTTTTTATATTGGCCTACATATTTTGGTAATTTAACGAAATTTTGTTATTTAATTAGAAAATCAAATAAAATTAAATGTCTTTTAGTTAGTTAAAAAATTAGTGTTTTTTTGGTGATTCGTGCAATATTTGTACGCTGATATGGAGTAACGGCCAAATGGACCCCACGAACTTAAAGTCTTCAATGGTAATCATCTGATCTAAAGTCCGTTTGTTCTTATTTTTAAAATCATATTTTTGTTGGTATAGAATACTAGTAATCAGTAATTATTTGGTTAAAAAACATAAAAGTAATGAGTAACAATGTTGAAACCTTTTGGCACACCTGAACAAATATACGGCAGTTGACTTATTTTTGATTTATTTAAGATTAGATGGTAAATTTAAATTTTATTTAGGGTGTGATTGGCCCATATATTTGCGGGGTGGAATTCCAGAAGTAAGAGAAATATCGTCTTTTTCCACTAATCAATAATTTTGTTGATTTTTTGCGGAATTTTTTTAAAAAATTACGGATTTGTCATGTGGATAAAAATTTGGACCGCAGTTCAAAATTTTCACAGCTTTTATCTAGCGGATTTTAAATAATTTATATGCCTATAAATAGTATAGCAAAACACATTTCTTAAACCCATAAAAAACCAAACAATTTCTCTAACATCATCGACATCATATTAAGGTATGTTCATTATTATTTTTTATTTCCTTTTTGTCAAACCAAACAATCTAGGTAAAGGTATGTTCATTAATTATTCTATTTATATGCACAATAAATTTTTTGTTATATTAGTAATATATATTAAATTATATTAATAATAAAACATATTAGTAATTAATATATGTTTATGTGTTATTAGACACAACATAATTTATAGTTGAATGTAACAAATTTATTATAATAAAAGTATATATAACATGTTTAATTATGATTATGTTATCACACCTAATACTTACGAAATTTGTCACACTATATTATAGTATAATTGAGAAATTTTGTACATTACAAAATCAGAATTTTGTAAAGTATTAAGAAGTAGTGTTTTGTAGTCATAAAAATATAAATAAAATAAATAAATGAGGCAAAATATATATAAATATTATAGAAAATTTATGGATACATATTATAAAATCCAAATATATTACAATTAAGTGATCACCAAAAAATATAAACTAAGAAACAAATATTGAACATAAAAAATAGATATATATATATATATTTTTTTATTCAATTTTCCATAAAAATTAACCTATTGAATAATGAAAATAATTTAATGTTTCTCAACATATGTTTTGTAACTATATAAACATATGGTTTTTATGTAATATACTATAAAACGTAAAGTTTATTAATTTATATATTTTGGATAATGTTTTAATGTATCGTTTGAAATGTTGTCGGTAAAAATTGTAATTTTTTGTATCAACCATATGAACGAATTATTCTCAGATATCATAAAATGATAGATCATAAATTTTTAAACTAGTCAAAAAGTTTTATTTAATTTAGTTCAATTAAATATTTTAGTTTTGTAACTTATATATTATTATATTAATAATTTTTATGAAATTGTAGATATGTCATCTAACCGACAAAGAAATCCAAACAATTCAAGGAGACTAAATTCAACTTATCTTACAGAGGTTTCAGCTCCTCCTACAGAAATGACCATAAGGGTAAATAACTCGACGATTATGGTTACGATTTTAACATCTTTGATATAATAAGTAACATTATATTTATAAAAATTGTAGAACAATGACAAATATAAATGGACTTACGAGCAAGAAAAAACATTGATTGAGTTATTCGATAAAGCACTTGCTATGAGTGATTACACACTGAAGAATCCTACTACTGTTGGTTGAGAGTATATGGTTGACAAAAGGTGGAAAACTCTAATGAATTCTACTGGTGTCTCGATGGATCCAACAACATCAATGATAACTGCATCTGACGCATGGTGGAAAGAACGTGAGACTGTAAGTACATATAGTAATTCGATTTGTTAAGATAATTATCAAATTTTATATAGTAATTAATATGATGATTATGATTCATAGGGATGCAGATTAACAAAGAGTTTAAAACGTAAACCCCTATTCTGGAATATTATGGAAAAATGTCTTGTATTACATGATGTTCAGTCACAAGCTCAGAATTATGTGCACTAGAGACGAGAAGAGTTGAGCAACCAACATGAAGTTGATGTAGAAGGATATGATGTTCAGACACCGATAGTGGTGATAATCCACAAACACAAGTTCCTGAAACGCAAGAAGATAAAGACGTGTATCGTGTAATAATTGATGATGATACACTTCCTTCTCATAGAGGACAACAACGCAAGAGAATTAACTTACAATCAAGTGGTAGACGTGGGAAAAATTCACATAGATCTAGCGGTATCACTCGAGGCTCTATTGGAAGTGGTGCACGTCGAAATAGTAGAAGAAAATCATTCCAGAGCACGATACAAGACACCATTGCAGGATATAGAGAGTTTCAACGACAAAATATCGAACAACTTCGCCCAGGTGGTTTTGACCAAGATGATTACGATGAATTCAAAAAGGCAGAAGCAATATTCAATAATCTAAACCTTCCAAAGCACACAAGATTTTATTGGGCATGCATCAACTGCCTTAAAGAACAAGTGTGGTGGTGTAGGTATTTCATTGACATAGAAAGAGGCTCAAATGAGGGTAAAATAGAATGTCTAGAAGGTTTGACTGGTATAAAACGAAATAGTGAAGATGGGGAAAAGCTATTAGGCTCGAGTCCTTCGTTTGGTAGTCCTTCATTTGGTAGTCCTTCATCCTTTAGTCCACCGATAGGTTGGATTCCTGGATTTCAACAACAGGGCACACTACCAAGAGCTCAACAATTCGGTACACCACCGAATGCTTCACAATGGAGCACACAACCTTACTTTCAGCAATGGGGCATACAACCTGGTTTTCAACAATTCAATACACCACCAAATGGCATGACAACAAACACATAATTTTCAATAAGGTGGTCCGTCAGGGACAACTCCAACGAATGTTCAACATGGTTTTTCAGTTTGAGGTCAAGAAGAAAATTTAATAAATACTCAACATGGAGTTTTAGAGGGTACATCAATAGAAACTAATCACCAATCACTTGGTCTTGTCTTTACAAATTATTTTGAAACCGGACAAAGGACCCAAACTCCTAGACCAAGAGGCATTTTTAATATTTGGGGAACTCCAGATACAAATTAGCAAAGTGATGTAGGAGATGAAGAGTAGTTTATGATAACTATGTTTTGTCGATTTCCTTAATGTTATGAAATATATTATGTTTCAAAATGTTGAATCTAAAGTATTTATATAAAACTTGATGTAAAATTATGTTTTATTAATGATGCATTTGTTTTTTTTTGTTACATTTCAGGCATTTCGTATATGTCAGTTGCAGTCACATCTTATCAATAATCTAAGTTACGAAGAGAGAATTAAAATATGGAATTTGGAAAATGAAGAGTTTGAGGAGTTAGTAATTCAACCAGCTTTGACTTATTATGATCGATATTTACATAGAGCACCAGTGCAAACTAATCGAGGTTTAGGATGGACGAATATTTGGCGTCGACTCCAACAAGATAATGCTGCTTGTCTTCAGTTATTACGAATGTCACTACCATGTTTCACAACATTGTGTACTATACGTCAAAAAAATTATGGTCTACAACAAACATCAAATATGGTCATTGAAGAAAGTGTGCCTATATTTCTTCGAATTTGTGGGCACAATGAAGTACAAAGAGATGTTGCCTTAAGATTTGGCTGAAATAAAGAGCAGTGAATAGGAAGTTTTTTGAAGTTTTGACAGCGATTGACAGACTTGCATGCGATTATATAAAGACTCCAACGCGACAAGAATTACACCGAATTCCTGAACGATTTCAAATGGATCGACGATATTGGCCTTATTTTAGTGGATTCGTTGGAGCTATTGATGGTGTTCATGTTTGTGTTAAAGTTAAACATGAATTACAAGGAATGTATTGGAATCGACATGATGTAACATCCTTCACCATCATGGCAATATGTGATTTGGACATGTTATTTACATATATGTGGAATGGAGCACCAGGATCATGTCATGACACAGCTGTTCTCGCAATGGCACAACAAAGTGATTCTGAGTTCCCATTACCACCAGCAGAGAAATATTATGTTGCTGATTCTGGATATCCAAACAAGCAAAGATTTTTGGCTCCTTACAGATCATCAAGAAATAGAGTTGTAAGATATCATATGTCACAATTCAACTCCGGTCCTCCTCCAAGAAATAAACAAGAATTGTTTAATCGATGTTATGCGTCTTTACGTTAAGTTATCGAAAGAACTTTTGGAGTTTGGAAGAAGAAATGGAGGATTCTTTGTGATTTTTTAAGATACAATATACGCATACAAAAAAGAGTGATAATAGCTACAATGGGATTACATAATTTTATTAGAATTCCAAACATTCCAGATGCAGATTTCGTTGAGATAATGGCAGAGACAGGACCCAACAACATGGATTACGAACAAATTTTGAAGATACTGGATTAGTAGAAATAAATGATGGAGAACGTATGTTAGAAATAAGAGATAATATTGCAACTATGTTATGCGAAAATCAAACTACTAGATATTAGTTTTGCTTATATTTCTTTTTGTTTGTTTATTTTATCAATTTGTAATGAAATTTAAATTGTTTAATTTAAAATTTAATAAAAATAATTATATTAATAATATTTTTTAATAGTAGCTAAAAACCGTACCGCTTTTAGATTTTCACCAATCATATAATTTTTGTTCCGCTTTTTAACTTAAAACCGCATTTGTACCATACTAGTTAAAAATCGCACTTGTACTGCACCACACTTTGTTCCGCCCCGCAAAAACCGCAACTACCAATCGAAGCCTTAATTCCAATTAGAAAACTTAAATTATGTATAGATGGTGTTCAACAATAAACAAAGGAAAAATGTTAATTTAACAATAAATTTATTTAAATGGTCAAACATAATTCCAGTTATTATTGTTTAAAAACATATTTATAGTTGATTTTTAATTAAATCCTTAATTTTAAATTGATTAAGCCAATTAAATACATAAATGTTGTCTTCGATGTTTCAAATCGATAAATTTAAACTCACTTAAAATAAATAAGAAAATCATACTTAGGAGTTGTCCCTAAAAAAAATAAAAACTTAATTATATTTCTAAAATCGATTTAGTTTTCGATTTCAGAAACAATTTTATTTTAGAATTTCTGTCGGTTTTAATTAACTTAATTAACTTAAAAGTTGATGATTTAATTAAAAGTTAACTATAAATATTTGATCAATCATAATTAATATTCCCTATTTAATTTAACTATTTTGGTAGGTTACCTATTAAACAAACAAATAATTCACAAGTGGTGATGGCATTTATGATAATTAGAGGAGTTGGAGGAAATTTTATCATCTCGTAACAGAAATAATATTATTGAAAGCATCATAAAATATACGCAGAAAATATTTTGTTTCTATGTGCTTTGATATTTATCCAGTTTGGAAATTCCACTCACTATTACGGTTACCAAGATCAACCTTAACTCCCCCAATACAAAGCATGATTAAACATATACGTTGCAACATTTTTTTGTATCAAAATCATTTATTGCATGAGTAGAATGCTATACACCAATCTGAAAAAGAAAAAGAAACAGTGAAAGTATTTGAATTTTTCACATAAATATACATATTCTGATTTTTTTTTCTTTGTCAACGGCAAATTATGTTAAAACACAACTGGCCGGTCCAATAGCCGAATTCCTACATAATGTAGGCATGGAAACTCAATCTCAGGTTATGCAAATGCGCTGCTTTAAGTGGACTTACCACCTGCCACTATGCTAGATGTCATTTGCTATATATTCTGATACAGAAAAGGCAAAAGAATTTCATCAATTAGTAATTAAATGTTTATCTCTTTAATTTTTTTTTGACAACGTTTATCTCTTTAATATTTTCAACTCGAATTGGATTTTATGAATACCTGTTGTAAAAAAAGAAAATATATTGTTACTTACCAAAATCACATCTTTTTGATTTTATGGTTATTTCAAAGAACATATTTCAACCATTTATTCAGAAAAAACATATAAAATAAAATGAAAATCAAAAAGAAAAAAAAAGCATTTCTCATGTGCTTTGGTGGATAAATGCTCATCCAGTTGGTATTTTCGCAATTTGTTTTTTTGTACTCTCACCTTAAAAATAAAATCTTTTCATCTTTTCAATTTTTAGTCAAATCTTTTCATATATCACTGAAATATTTACATAGAAAGTTCTCCTTTTTTTTTTTCTTTCCATTTAAAAAATATATGCATATAGTTCTAAATTTTGTTCTTTTGACCATTCGATCCTTTTTGGTTGCCCAGAAATTCAAAGAGGAGAGAATTAAAAAAGAAAAAGAGGTGAAGCTTTGTTGTTTCTGGCAGCAGAATCATGGCTTTTCTTGCGTGCTAAACATTCTCTGACCTGAACTCGTTTTAAGGTAATCACATCCTCAAATTTTTCATTTTTCATTTTTTCAGTTTTCAATCTGTTTCTTCATGTGTCTGAGATTCCAAATTTTGAACATTTTCTTTACTGATTCCCTTCCCCTTATGAATTTCTCAGTTATGAAGATTGATCTTACAAATTTGAGTCATACTGTATTACTAATTTATTTTAACATCTGAATGCTTCTCTACTGTTGTTATGGTCTAAAATTGAGGACTTTCTGCAATCTAGTGATTAAGAATCTGTATGCCAATTGATTGAAGCTGTATTCAAAGTTTCTAGATGTGTAAGATTCTATTAGATCTATATTTGGTCCAACTTATTTCCGGATATTTTGATGTATATGCTCTTGTTAAGATCACTGTAAAAACTTTTGTGATTATGTTGGCTGCTTCATTCAAGGATTTGATTGAGTGATCGCTTTATCTTGTTTTGTGGTTTCAAGTAAAAGAATGGTTATGGTTAAGAACATGAGTTTTCACCAATGATGATTGTATGTCATATTCTGATCTTATTAGCAATTGGATTTGTGACAAGATTATTCAAATTTTTGTGTTTTCTTGAAGCAGCAATGATAAGATTCAAGAAGGGAACTAAAGTTGAAGTGTTGAGCAAATCATCAGTTCCATCTGGTGCTTGGCGGTCCGCAGAGATAATTTCTGGAAATGGGCATTATTACACTGTTATGTATGATGGTAATAATGGTACAGAGAGAGTTCCCAGGAAGAGTATGAGGCCTGAGCCTCCTTGTTTACAAGTCTTAGATTCATGGGGTCCTGGTGACATTCTTGAGGTTTTCGAAAGTAATTCATGGAAGATGGCAATTGTTTCCAAGGTTTTGCAAAAAGATAGTTTTTTGATTAGAGTACTTGGTTCCTCACTGAAGATCAAGGCAACCAAATCCGACATTCGAGTTAGACAAACTTGGCAAGATAACAAGTGGATTATGATCGGCCAGGTACTTGTTTGTTTTCTCTGTGAATATTTATCTTTTAAACTCTTCTTCTGAGCTGACATTTAGTTTATTATACAATTTGGCTAAAGGGTGTATCAAGGTCGAGCCTGCAGACTTATACAGGACAATTAAAGAGAAAGGTGAATCCAAAAGGCGACTATGTTTCATCTGAAAGCAAAGACATGCTTGATGAGTCTGATTTTCTTTCGTCAAAAGGACTAAAGAAACGGACTTACACTTTGGTTGAACCACACAGTCAAACTAGAGCCGTAGCTGCTCATTCACCAAAGTCTCTTGAAGTAGGAAAAGAAGAAGAAGTCAGAGATGGTGTTACTTCCTCAGTTGGTAGTTGTAGCATGGATACAAGTGGCCTCTGTGCTGTTTCATACAGTCCCCTAGAAACTGATAACTCAAGTGACACAGAGTCATCTTCTTGCGGCTATGTTACCATGAAGATGAAGAAGTTGAGGTTTCCAACAAAAGGCTCAGAGTGTGCTGATGTTCACAGGTTAGAGTTAGATGCATACCGATCAAGTATCGAAAGATTACACGCATCTGGACCAATTATAACTTGGGAGCAAGAAACATGGATCACGAATCTTCGTCTCAAATTGAACATATCCAACGAGGAACATCTGATGCAGATAAGAAACCTTATCTCTGATGACAAAAGCACAACATACAGATAGCAGCATAATCACATACTGCTATTTGTGTTGCATAGAATAAAAAAATTTGAGGGTAGGTTGTACAAATGTCACCCCATTTTCTAATCAGGGTGTTTGATTTATTTCCACACTTGTCAATGTAAGTAAATGAACGTGTTTGTTTATTTATCAAAAGTGTTTGATTAAGTTTCAAACTTGTGAATGTGAGAAATTTATCTTAGTTTGGTGTTGGACTTGGGGAGACTTTAATGAAAAGAACAACATATGACCAACTAGCTTATGTTTCGAGTGTAACTGGTAAAAAAGCAAAAGAAGAAAAGTGAGATCGAATCAAGTCTTTTCTTATCAACGCATAATCTCTGTCGGGGCACAAAAAAACCTTAGCTGCAAATTCTCAATGGGTCCCAAAGGATCAAATCCATATTATATCCCCAAAACTTGTTACAAGAACAGACTGATTTATATGCAACACATCAAATCAAAAACATAGTAAGACAATATCAAGAATAAAGGAGCTTCGGAATGCAGAGATTCTGAAACATTTACTCAAAGGCGTCATCATCATCATCAGGCAGTGGCTGAGCCGCAGCTTCAAGGAGCTCAGCTTCGTTCTTCTGCTGAGCAGCAATGTCGATCTGAACATCTGGTGGAGCAAGAGCTGGTGTTTCCACGAAGTGAAGGTTGGTGTCTCCAGCTAGTTTTCTTGCAAGGTACAAGAAAGGCTTCTCGAAGTTGTAGTTACTCTTTGCGGAGATCTCATAGTACTGTAGATTCTTCTTCCTGTGGAAAGTTACTTGCTTTGCCTTCACTTGCCTGTTCTTCACATCGACCTTGTTTCCACACAGAACAATTGGAATGTTTTCACATACCCTGCAAAGATCACGGTGCCATGTTGGGACATTCTTGTATGTGAGCCGTGCTGTGACATCAAACATAATAATAGCACACTGACCATGGATGCTGCAAGAGAAAGAACAACCAAACATTAGCTATATGTCCATATTGAAAATCAAATCAACCCACTATCATTCAAGGTACTAAATCAACTGTACACGTACTAGTATCCATCTCTAAGGCCACCAAATTTCTCTTGTCCAGCAGTATCCCAGCAGTAAAAACGGATCTTGCCACAGTTTGTGAAGAAGTCTAGGGGATGAACCTCCACACCGATAGTAGCTGCAACACAAGAAACCAAAGTCGTTTTAGAGACATGATGAGTACAGTAGCAAAACTATGCATTCTAAAGAGCAAGCTTTACAATACTTACGTTCATACTTCTTCTCAAACTCCCCAGTAAGATGTCTCTTGACAAAGGTGGTTTTCCCTGCAAATTAAGATCATTCAAAGGCTTAGCTATAATAAACAAACACTCTGATATCATCTCGATCGCTCAATCACCATCTATGTAACGACGCATTGGTATCATCAAAAACAAACGGAAATACGCAGAAAGAACGTCAAAATATGACTTGCGACATAGAGAAACGAAGAACACATTTCAGAGACGTGAAACGAAACAGTGATTGCTCGAATGAAAATACGGCGAATAGTACCTGTGCCTCCATCACCAACAATGACGAGCTTGAAGCTAGGATAATCGACGGTTTGCTGGTTAGGTAGAGCCTGAACAAAACAAAAACAACAAAATCAAAACCAAAACGAACAAATCATCAACGAAATCTCGTAAGATCGAAATCCCTAGAACAATACATGTAATCTGATCATACAAAAAGAAGAAACAAAGAAACTTGATCATTACCATATTTAAGGAATCGCGAGCTCAAAGGAAGAATATTGAGTCGCAGGAAGCAAAGCGGCGAGTGGGAGAGTGAGGAGAGAGATGGGTTTTTAAAGAGTAATATCGGAGGTTTTTGGCTTAGGGTTGACGCTACACTTATGACCGTTAGATTCCTTCTTTTTAGTTCTGCAAATTTAACGCAGCTTTCTCCACCGTTGGATCTTATTTAGCTTTAGGTCCACGCGTACTCATCTCCCTTGTCCCTACCTCATTATTTTCGTTAATATAAATTTTGAATTATTCCCTTAATATACGTTTGCTTTTTGACAAAAATAAATTAATTTCCTTATTTATATTATTTTCCATTTTCGTATTTGAAAACATGACCAGTACGAATTTGTTGTTCGTAACGGATAGGATTATGAGTTGAAACCTCAGAAATATTATTGAAATAGAAAAGTCAGATTCCGATAATTATAACATTAACCAAACTGTTTGTAAATAAAACCTTCTAATGTAAGAAATATATGCAAGTTAAAACAGAAACTATAATGTTGAAAGACCATTTTGATAGAAAGTAAACTGATAGTAACAATTTTGGTTACAAAGAGCTTAAAAAGCAAACCAAAAAGGTTTCAGAAAGAACCACAGAGAGTAAAAGAAAACTATAATCTCAGGTCTGATGAGTACACAACAATGAGATTCCTACTTCCAAAGCTTGCGTAGAGACATGTTCTTCTCTGTGTCTTTCTTCATAACCTTAGCTACGGCCATCTCAAAGTCTTCTTGTGTTACATGTACTCTTCTCTCTCGCAGTGCAAACATACCCGCCTCCGTGCACACAGCCTGGTCATAATCACCAATAAAATAAGAGATAGAGAGACAGATTGAAGAAAGAGAGAAGCAGGGATATAGAACACATTACCTTCAGTTCAGCACCTGAAGCACCATTCATCTTCTCTGCAATCTTCTTCAAATCAATTCCCCGCATCAAATTCATTTTCCTCGAGTGTATCTTCAAGATATCAAATCGTGACTGCAACACATTCAGATATATACATTAGCCAAAACAATTTTGTCCAACATATTCTTAAACTTATCTACTCAATAACTCCATAATCTGCAAAACCTATCTATATCTGCAGGCAGAAGCATTTCAAATTAATAACATTCCCAAAGTTCTATCATCTACCAATGTATAAAAGTCTATCATCAGCCAAACTGTTGTTACATACTTTAAAATGAAGATGGGAAAAGTATGTTATACAGCATATAAGACTCTCTCTGCACATCTGATGTATCTTTCATGTAAATTAGTCTAGTAACAAAATAAGTTGTAAAAAGACTTACGTCTTCATTAGGATTAGGGAATTCAATTTTCCGATCAATCCTTCCAGGCCTGAGAAGAGCTTGATCCAGAATATCAATACGATTTGTCGCCATCAAAACCTATATCAGTCATTTAAGAGAATATATGATTTTGTATGCAAATTCAGACTATAATTACCACAGACTCATCCTTTCAGTTTCATGATATTTTTCCTCTACAACTTAGCACATACCTTGATTTTGTTTGACGCTTCGAATCCATCAAGTTGGTTGAGAAGCTCAAGCATGGTCCGCTGCACCTCACTATCACCATTTCCACTTCCAGATTCCATACGAGCAGACCCGATACTATCAATTTCATCCATGAAGATGATTGATGGTGCATGTTCCCTGAAAACCATAAACCAGCAAAGGTAAAGCGACTGGCAAAATTATTTCAACACAATTATTTCATCTATGTTATTTGCTCCTTATAGGATAAGGTAGTGTGGCCTACATGCTAGGCACCATGATAGAGAATATATGTGAATTTGCTAATCTACAGAAATTATTCATTCTTGAGATCAACTACCCAACAAAACCATATTCATAACAGGACAAAGAAAACTTTCCTAAGTTTATTTAACATCACATATATGCTTCAGCTTCTAAGCGCAGACAAGTAAAACGAAATGTCCTATCAGCAATTCCATCTTTTCTTACCAACCACTATTACTGTGCTTGAAATTTTAAATAGGGATTAGCGTATACAAACCTTGCCATCACAAAAAGTTCTCTGACCATTCTAGAACCTTCTCCAATATATTTCTGGACCAGTTCGGAACCCGAAACTCTGATGAAGGTACAGTCAGTGTGATGTGCCACAGCCCGAGCCAAAAGTGTCTTCCCAGTTCCAGGTGGACCATATAACAGCACACCCTAGAAAGAGAAGGAGATGAAAATTATTTATAATATACTTAGCATCATCATCATATATACAAGAAGCTTTGAAAGCCATGAATACCTTTGGCTGTGCAATTCCAAGAGACTCAAACAATTCGGGATGCTTAATTGGAAGCTCAATGACCTTATCAACAAGTAATAATACATATTATATAAAAGTTAAAAGCATAATTCAACAAAAGGGTTTAGCAATAAATCACTGATTTGTAGTCTCGTTTTTTTCTATCACTAAGCATACCTCCTTTATTTCTTTAATTTGCTGGTCAAGACCACCAATCATGTCGTATGTGGAGTCTGGAACCTTCTCAACTTTCATAAGGTTAACCAGCGGATCTACTTTACTGGGCAGGACCAGGTGGAGAACATAACTATCATTACGGAGAGCAACTCTTGTTGATGGAGTGATCTTCGTTATGTCTATACTTTTGTCAATATCAACAACATACTTCCCCTCTGGGTGAACCTGGAAAATTGGAGAAATTTAAGCCTTATTGTTAGCTATATCCATAAGATTACAAACAATACAATACAAAACAAATCAAATTCTGGATAATATAGATATTCATACCTTAACCAAGACCTTGTTCTTTCCCATCACTTTTACCACTTCGCCCACATAGGACCCAGGTTCTTGCAGCAGCTGCAACTCTTCTCTGAGCATTCGTACTGTTCAGTTTAGAAGGAATTATAGTCATAAAAGTTTGAGATTAAAAATCAACTAAAATTGTAAAGACTACTAAGCAAACATTCAAGCATAAATTTGACGATGGTCATGACGACAACCGAGGCTCTTCCATAAATGTTAAATATGCTACTACAATCAAGGATTACTTGAAAACGACTCCTTGTATCTTACTCAAGGCAGAAAGACATTCACTTGAAACAACTAAGTTTTCTAAACAATCAAGTAGAAGACAGATGCTGATACATACTCAACGCATCCTCCAGGATCAAACAAAATCTAGCAATCAAATCAAAATTACGGCCCATAAGTGTAAAAGATTTTCCATTGGAAAAAAAGATCCAACATAGAAGATCACATCGCCACCTAACCACGTCCAGATCCCAATAATCACCACAACAATTTCAAAATTTAAAAGCACCCCCATCTCTAAGGAGAATGAAATAGCAAAAACCCTAGCACAAAATCAGAGATTGGTAAACCGGAGAAAAATGATCCAATTCAACAAAGAAATCCGAGTAATATTCAATAAAAAAGAAGGAAAATTTGGGGTTTACAGACCTCGAGAATTAAGTTCATTTCTCTGAGCTTCGAGGCGATTAAGGTTGTTAGTCTTTTGACGAAGCTGGCGTTGAAGCTCATGGATGTGTTGGAGATAATACTGCTTAAGCCCCTCTCCTTGTTTCGCCGCCGCTCCTTTCACGTTGCAGGTTTCCTCCATCGCTGTCTCAGGAGGCCTCACCACTCTTACTGTAGCCATTGCCTCAGTGATTTGCAGTAGATAGTCGAAGAGATCTCTCTACGTTGCTTTGCGATTGAAAGATAGATCGAAGAGACGAGTTCGATTGCAAATAAAACCTTATAAATAATTAGAAACTTGAATTATCTAACAAGAAATCTTCTTTTTCTAGCTCACTTTAATATTATTTTATTTCCGAATTAAAAAAAAGGAGGTAAACAAAAATATTAACCGCAATGAAAATTCACCTAAACAAACCAAACTAAACCGAATATTTATTAATTGGTTTTATTATTTTTGAAATTTTGAAAAACCTTATTTAATAAATTAATATATATAAAGACAAAGTTGTCTCTTCAGGTATCGACAACTCAGCATGACATCTCATCTAAAAAAAACCAATCAAATTGTTTGATCAATTCAACTCATCACATGCTTCCACTTCTTCAATTTCCCTTTTTTTTTCTAAGATAAAAGGTAATGACTCTTCTGTTTCTCCTACGCTAAAGTCCAGTTCTCTCACAAAATGGATAATGGTGACAGTGTCACCATGAAAATTGTCGATTTAAACCCCAACCTTAAGTGTAACAAAGTTTAGTAGGTTCTATTTTTTACTCTTTTAACTTCTCTCTTTTCGATTTGATTGTGGTTTTGAAGGAACAAATGTCAAATACAAATGTAGATTCATCATTCATATTAGTTTCCACATCATCATCTTCTTCTTTTCTCTCTTCTCTTCTAAAAGTGAAACCCTATTTTAATATATTTAGAAGGATAAATAATGAAGGAGAACCCGTAGCATTCTCAGCAAAGTATGACGAAAGAAAATCCTCTTTGATGAAAAATTAATCAGAGCTTATCTTTTGGTTCTATAGATCGTGTGTTGTAGAAGGCTCAAGAAGGTGTACACGGTTCGACGACATCTGGAACAAGGCAACATCATGTTCACTCTCACATGTTTGAAAACAAGAAGACGACATCTGGAATAAGAAGATGACGGTTCTATCCTTCTTACGGAAGCTCCTAATCCTATAAAAACTTCTCCGACCAAATTTTGGAAGTTTCTACGGACGATGACCTTTATCTTCAAAAATTGGTTCATGTGTGTTATGAGATAATTACTTATCTTAAAATCTCATTTTATATAATTAAATCAAACCATATTTCTTTTTTGTGAAGTTTATTGATCTCTATTGTTCCCTAGGTTTCTACAAAGTGCATGAGCCTTCATATATGTGAAGAGACTGCAGGGGAACAAGTTATGACTTCTTTGATGATCAATGGCACAAATTTAGATTAAGCACAAAATATATCGTTATTTAGTGTTGGTGGATATTGGTATTAGTTTCAAATCGTTTTGCATTCTCTTACTTAAAATTTTAAAAAACTTGTCCTCTATTTGAAGTTTATGAAAACTCATATCTACCCGATGGTAATTTGATATGCAATGGAGGTAATGTTAAAGGAGTTGGCAAAGAGAATGCTTGAATTTATTTGTTCTTGTAGGTGTTTTTTCCTCTGCAAATCACTTAAAGCTTTTACCTTGTGTGATAGTGTGCTTATAGATTCTTGGTTCTTGGAGGTAGGTAGTGTTGCTAGAGCTAAAAGAGATAGAAAAAGTATAAATTGAAGTATATTCATATTTTACCTGTTCTTATTGGAGTATAACAAGTAAAGGTAATCTCCAATCATTGTGTGTTTTAGAGATTGAATTACTAATTAGATCTGTGAAAGACTTCTATTTTTGTTGTTAATTTACTTTTAGATGGAGGAATTGAGGAACTTGTTGATTAGGACCATTGCTAGAGAAACTATTATGTTGTGGTTTTTTAGATATCTAAGAGGTAGAAATTGGCATATCAAGAAAGTTGATAAGATGCTTAAAGAAATTTTGAAATCGTAACTTCAATACATGCTTGAAGAAATTTGTTGGGTATTTATTTGAACTAATAAACATACTTTGTTATGATACTGTTGAAAATATGACCAATTTTTTGTTGTTGTTTATAGGGAAGAAGCTAATGAAGCAAAGACATGGAAGCATATGATCAAATATGATCAAACCTGTGTCGTACACCTTGGACGACATGTTTTTATTATGAACCCACTCTATGTAAATCGGCACACTTATTGTTCTCTTTTGAAGTAAATAAAAAGCGTAAAGTTCGGAAGTAAGGTCGCTAATAAGGAATTGGTTCAATGGAGTACTGTAGTGGTAAGAAGATCAATGTTACTTTTGCCTACTCTTTTCCAATGGTAAAAACATTTTCTATTCATCATTAACCAAAAATTATTAATAAAATAACTTTGCAGCGTAGCGCAAGTATAAATCTAGTAGTTATAAATAATTAAATCAAATACTTATTAGTGTTTCATCTTTCAAATAATAAAATGTGACCAAATTTCATAGCCAATCAAGTTTTTAAAATAATACACACCATTTAAAATTAAAGTTCCTATAAGTCTAAAACCCTTCAATTATTAACAAATACTATATTATTCAGTAAATATTTCTTTATAGATTTTAAACCTTCTTGCATAACGAAAACATTACAGTTTCTTCTAAAATGACACAACATATAATTCTCCTAAACATAACGGCAAAATTATTATGACACAGTTAAACTAACAATAGTAGGAGCGGGATTTAAAAGCCAATAGGGTAGTTGACAAAAAAAAACTAACAATTTCAATGTTAGGTATTTTTAATGGAAAAATTATTATTTAAACTTTCAATTTTCAAATTTTAGTCATTTTAAGTATTAATTATTGGATCAGTCAAAATTAATATTAATTTTTGGTTAACTTTCATTTACGCCTTAAAGTTTATATTGAATCATGCAAATTAAACTCTTCACTAAATTGCTTAACGGAAAAATCAAACAGAGTTAAGCATCGTTAATTGTCTCGTTAAGTTAAAAAAGAAGACGTGTTATAAATTGGATAATCCCCAAATCGATTTTAGTAACTCTAGAGACTTTGAACACAACCCAAATCAATTTCTCTCAACCCATAATTTATTTCTCTGTTTTGTTTTCTTTTATACAAGTACTCAATTTTTGTTCATTATCCTTTTATTTTATTCTTCAACGAGCAATTGGGTATTGGTGGAGAACGTGACCCTTTCCATCAAAGTGTAATTGTAAATTAGATGTAAAAGTGTTAACATCTAGGACTCAAGACAATACATGACGTCCCTACTTTCGCTGTAAAAGCATAAAATATGTAAGTATAGAATTTTACATGATTTTATTGTGTTTTCACACATAGATGATGAAGAGTAAACAATTATGTGATTTGTTTGTGCAGTAGAATCACATGTTTAAGTGGGTTGAGGATGTTGTGGTTGAGGAAGTTCAAGATGTTTTACCAAAATTTAGAGTATAAGTGACATTAGCCATGACTTGGAGCAAAAAAGAAATCTTGAAATTGCAAGTGATGACCAAATTCATCGTTGTTTGTATTTGTGTTTTAGTTGTTGTCATTGTTTACCAAATGTTTGATAAAGGAGAGGAGAGGAATCTGTCCTAGATTATTAATATAAGGAGAATGTATTTGATTACCTATGTGAGGAGAATGTTAAATTTCAATGTTAAAAATGTTCAATGTTACGAATGTTAAATTACAATGTTAAAAATGTTCAATATGTAAGAAACGTGTAAGAAGAATATATGTGTCTCATTTCATCATACCTAACAATGTCACTGATTCATGAGAATTAACAAAGGTTTAAACTGAACATATTGGAATGTGAAACTCAAAATACCGAGAGTAGCAAAAATACCAACACAAAGCACCTCCTTGTCTCGAAGCATTACAAAAGTACTAAGAGTAGCAAAATACCAACCTAAAATAATTCCATATTCAAAGAATTACAAAAATATTAACAAAACACTGTTATCACCATGTTAGATAGAACACTAAAACCATGATATCCAACTCAAACTTCCTAGTCCATAAACTCCTTGTCGAAATTCTCATTGTGGACCTTCTTGTGGAATTTTTTGTGAACCTCTTTGTGACCCTCCTTTTGAACCTCCTTGTGGAACTCCTTGTAACCATCCACCTTCTTCCATAAGTGATATTCTATCATGTACAAAGTTGCAAAAAATCAGAGCAAATAAAATAAAGCATAAAACAGGAAACAATGAAGACAACATGCTACTTTTGTGGTCTACCTCTTCTTCTCCTTACATCACTTACAACAATTGGGGTTTTACATGTTTTTTTGTTGTACCTATCTTCATTACAGTTTGAACATGTCATGATTTTAGGCTTTTCTGACAGCTTATCCTTGTCTGAGGAAGAAATTGTCTCATGTTTGCCTCGATTCCTCATATAGTTACTTGGTCTGCATGGGATTCCTTTTCTCCATAGTGGTGGTAATCCAGGTAACCTCCTCATCCTAGATACTAGTTGCATGCCTTGGACAGGCCTAAACCATCCAAATAAGTACGACACCACATGTTTGTTGAGTAGTACTCACTAACATAGTTGTCTACCTTTTGTCTCTTATGAATAATAACCCTTGTGGCACGATCACATGTAATACCCACCATCTGTCATTTTCTGTAGCCACATGGCTGTTGGTTCATATCCACCGAATAGCCAACTCCATTCAACTCTACCTCGTACTCATCGTTTCTGACCATGTGTAAAATGCAGTGTTGTGACATCTCTATCATTTTATATACCTCTGAATAAGTGCTCTTTATGAACTTTGTCTTCAGTAGGTTTGCAATGATAAACTGCTTTGCATTTTGAACCATACAATGCCGGCGAATTTCTTCTAACATGTCCAACAGAGGCTATTTCCTTGCTTGATGAATGGTTCAATTGAAATATTCACTTAGATTGTTAGTGTTGTTGTTGCAGCAAAAACCTTCATTGAAGAATGCCTTACACCATGATTGGGGATTGTGGTTCTGATGAAGAGTATTACAAGCATTTAGATTATACTTTTTTTAACTCGGCCATATTGTCTTCATATTCTTCATAGGTGTAGCTTCGTGCTATCTTTCAAAACAGGCGCTTCAATTGTATATCATGATTGTCTTTCTCCCAATTCTCAAAATTATGCTTCGCACACTGTCGATGTTCAGTTGCTGGAAGAACATAGTACAAAGCCTTCACAAGTCCCTACATTAAATAGTAAAAAATAAGCAATAACTCATCACAAGACAAGCAACCTTAAGAAATATCTCATAAGAATTAAAAACAGAACAAAACTTAATAAATATCTGATCGAACCTTTTGCTTATCTGATATAACAAATACTTTTCTTCCATCTGCAATATTGCGATCTGCACCCAAATGTCGCACAAACCAGTCCTAGTTCATGTCATTCTTGATCTCAATTACATACCATGCAATTGGAACTATCCTATTTTTCCCATCTTTTTCAACTGCAGCTAATAGTTGCCCCTTTATATCCCATTTCAAAAAGGCTCCATCTA
>JAKUCM010004227.1:0-25120 GCA_023374145.1 Lepidium sativum
AGTCTTTTTAGGCTTATTTGCACACATTGCATTTGCATTGCATACATGTTGCATATTGAGTGAATTTTAGGTACTTTGGAACTTTTGAATCATTTTGGACGTGACCACTATCATGGATTGGACTTGAAATGATAGAGCACAATGGAGCATAACTGGACGCATTTTGGCCTAACTCTACCCCCCACTCGACGTACCATTGGTCGAGTTCCACCCAAATGAGCTGAAACGTTTAATTTGAAGCACCATAAACCATTTTGGTTACTTTTAAAGACACTCGACCATAAATCTCGATTAAACATGGTCGAGTGCAACTTCATCTGATCACCATTGGCCAAATCCATGCTCCAAGATGCCTGTTTGAAGTTTGCACATGCACTCGACTACTCCACTTGACCAACATGTGGCCGAGTGAGCCATTTCCTGAAGTTTGTCTATTTTTTTTATGTTTGACTTTTTAAGAGGGGTTTTCCAATAGGGGTATAAATACTCGTGTTAACCCAAATAAAAGATGATTCACTTTTTTATTCTCTCATGTGTTCTTAAATTTCCAGTAAATTCTCTCTAGTTTTGTATAAAGATTTCTTGTGATCTATTGAATATTTGAGTTTGATGTCTTTTAAATTCTTCTCATCTTTCTCTTCTATTTAAGATTATGTACTTTTTTTATTTTCTGGGTTTGTGTTCTTGGTGACAAAATTTGAGTAGAAAACTAGAGTTCTTGAAGATGAGTAAGATTAATGTGGAATCCTTAATCTCCTAGGTGTCTAGGCTTAGTTTTGAATAGATCTTATATGTTTTAGTTTTCTTAATGCTAATCTATCTTTGATCAATTGAGATTAGATTTTAAGAATTTCTACATCCAAAAGGTGTTTGATAAAATTTCTCAACCAACTAATTTTAGAGATTTACATATCTAGCCTAAGAGAGTATTGTCTAGAGGTTTTATTGGCTTTAGCAAGTTGTTTATTCATGTATGCTTGATTATAAATTGCCAATGAGAGTTAGGTCAGATTGTAGTTTTGTTGAATATTTGCCATGAGAATGAATTCATTTACTTATAAAATTATTATTGAGAGGTCACACTAATCTAATGAGTTTATTAGACATTTATTGTAGATTTAGGAGACTCACTGATCCATTATTCCTATCCTTAAGACCCCCTCATCATTCTGAGTTCCTTTTGCTTTTTTTTTATACTTACTTATTCTACTTTATGCTTATTATTGCTTTTCTTTACTTTTTAGGATTAAATTTTACTTTATTCTCTCTTAGGTTGTTAAATTTCACATCAACTACGTAGCTCAGATTAGGTAGATTCGATCATATCTTAATTGCTAGCATCTCACCATTTGGATTGACACCCTTTATATTTTAATGACTATGATAATGTATTGTGATACTTGATCTGTGTATGGAGTGAAAATCATGTTGTTAGTAACATGGGTTGTTTCTAGTGATAAGGTAAAAGTGGTTAATAGGGTCGATAAATGATTCTTCGTCCTCTTGAATGGTAGCTATAAAGGTAATATAGTAAGAGAAAGAAGGGTATTGTAGACGCAAAATCTGTGGCATATTATGGAACAGCTTTGCGATGATCTGTCGTGTTGGATTAAGAAGTCTCTCCAGCAGGCTAAGCTTGTTCCTATGAGCTGATGAGTAATCACCGTCTCTACGAAGATCAATAACCTCTTCATCATCGATACCCGAGTTTTTAAGATTCTTTAACAAAGCAATCATTCACCATTAGTAATTGAAGAAACCGTGAGGAAATTATGTGAAAGGAAACATATCTATACTAATAAAAGAAGGTTTTAAGAGTTCTTAAGTCATCCAACTCATCTTCCTCAAACTCCTATATTGTTGCCATATCAACTTATGTTTTAGAAAAAAAAAAAAACTCAAGGCCCCTTATCTCACATTAAATTAATTACCATAAATAAAACAAGTTCATCACTATAAATCGACCGATGTGTAATATGAACATTCAAAGGTCCTCACATTAAATTAAGTTACATCTGAAACTTCTTTACAACTCGATTTTACATGACCGGAAACTTCCCGGTCCGGTTTGGAAACGACACAATGTCCGGTACAGAGAAATCTCAGGAAAATTATGCGTTCTAACCACCAAAATTCAACAATTGAAGTAGAGAATCGCGAATGGTGAAATCGGAAACGTGGATTACTCCACTTTGATGGGAATTATAGGTGATTGTTCAAGATCAAAGCTGGATCGAGCTTACTTGCTACTCAATTTAAAGCATAAACCGGAGAGATCAATGTCATAGTTGATTCATTACTTACTTTTAAATCACATTACTTGCTTTTAAATTAGACATTAACTCATCATTGTCCACTTTGTAATTACTCACCAGAGCCCACTATCTCACATTAAATTTACATTTTCGTATACAAATATTTGTCCCCTCACCTTAGTTTCCCAAACTATTCGAGAGATAACAAACCACCATATTGACGCCTCAATCTCCACTTACCAAAAGATGACACCACAAATTACCGTCCCCTCTTCAAATCATTCACTTTTGAAATCCTTGATGAAATAGACGGCCAATTCTGCAGTGAAGAGGTCATTGCACGACTCCTCCATCATTGGGAAGCTAGAAATTTCGAAAAGAGCAATATTCTAATGGCATTGAACTCCTTCTCTTGGACTCCAAGTTATATTGAAATCTATTTCTTCTAAATATTATTTGGAGTTTTATAGGATTTGAATAATAGATTGAACTTTTTTGATATTACTGTTAACAAAAGTTTAGTTGAATTTTAATGACCTACCAACACACCCTTCTATCAAACCTTGTTTATAGAGTAAGTATATGCGTTCCTTCAATATAATTGATGAAAATATTTGAAACTAATCTAGATCTTAATTATACATTTTTATTTTAGCTAATGGGAATATGAGTTAAAATATTATGTATATATATATATATTGATTTGTTATTATAACTAAACAAAAATATAGATGCTTATTATTATTTTCTAACTATATAAGTAAATTACTTAAACGTATGACTTAAATATTAAGTTACAACTTCACAGAAATTTTTTGTTAAAAGTTTCTTGAAACACTTTTACATTGACATGTCATTCAATTTTTTTTGTGCTCATGCTTCAGAATATTTTTTATATTAAAATTATTATATTATCTTTATACTGTTAAACGACTACACTACAATAGATATATTATTTGTATGGCTTGGTCTCTTTTTGATGTGCTTCAGTCTAAGTCTACCCTAATCTCACCATCTCCTCAAGAACCCTAATTGATCTACTCAATATTCATGATGAAGAACATAAACCGAGAATTGTAAACCATTAACATCATCAGAAAGATCAAATAGAGATGAACAACAATGATTAAAGGCAGAAAATCGAATTCTCAAAAGATCAACAAGGATCTAAGATTCAAAGAAAAAGAAATTACAAAGGAAAAAGGAGAAGAAAGTCTTTTTTTGCTTATAAAAAAGAGGCTAAAAACGTTTCTCGGGTTTGCTTAATTACATAAAGGGGGTATCTATAGGTCTTTTTACAAAAATCCCTAAAAAGTCAACTCTGACGAAAATGTCAACGTTCTGGTGCGAAAAACCACTCGACCAAGTGATGGTCGAGTGTCATGGAGATATGCCAAATCTTCTACATCACATCCTGAACTTCAACTTTAGGCCAATCGATTCACCCATAGGTCTTCTTGTAGTCCAAAATACTCCATAATAAGCTCCTAAAGTACCTGAAATCTGCCCAATACTAGATATGCAAATTAAGCCTAAAAGGACCTAAAACGATGATAATACTGCAAGTATGAATGTAAAACATGCTAAATAATGCCTCTAAAACATGTTAAAATGCAGACACATCAACTCCCCCAAACTTAGTCTTTGCTTGCCCTCAAGCAAATGCATAGAGCTAAGAAGGAATTGAGATTGCTGACAATGGGAACATCTCACCTCAAACAAAACAACTTATCAAGCTGAAAACCGTAATCCACATGTGATCCCCATTCCACTGTAAAAACCACAATATACTTACATTAATGCTTAGCATAATAACCGAATACTCCCTAATACTTAGCTGGACTCTAAGAAACTCAGATTTGAAACCCTAATTCTATAAGTGCAGACCGCAAGAGGGGTTATTGATCAAAGACCTTGGGATTCAACTTCCTCAAATTCAGCTAGCACCATTAATTCAACATTAAATCAGTTCTTATTTTCAACTCCTACATTTGCTCAAACTCATACTTATTTGCTCCAGCCTTATCAATGAGACACGAAAAAGTACGGGTTTACGCACAATCCCGATTCACCTTAGGCATCAATGAATTAGCTTTATCAATAAAACACAAAATATTACGGGTTTACGCACAGTCCTGGTTCACCTTCGGCAACATCAGAATGATTTCATCAATGAACACAAGAAGGTACGGGTTTACGCACAGTCCCCATTCATCTTAGACCATATTATTCGAGCTGAGTTGTAAGAAGGATGATTCTATATTTCTCTTATGTTTTTCTTTCTACTTAGCTAGCTGAATCTAAGGAAGGGTCTTATGCAATGTATCTCAAGCCCCTAATTTGACAAAACTTAAATCCGATTATGAGGAAACAAATCTGGTCCTTTTTGAGACACAACATAAGCACCAGTTTCTAAGGTCAACGATCTACCAATCAGTGTTCAAGAGGGAAGAACGCAAGTCCAAGAGTTCACTATGGTTACTAGTCAATCAACCTAGCAAGACTGTCTATCATTAGCAAGATGATTCCCAAAACTCTGGACTCAATCCTATATGAATGCAATGCAGCAACATGAACATTCTGTTTTTGACTAATGCTTTTTCATGGTTTTTTTGATTTTTTTTTTATTTTTCTATGCCTTAAATGAAATGCAGATGATGAAATGAGGAAAATCAAAACTAAGAACCACAGAAAACAAAGTAAAATATCCTCTAAAACCCTCCCCAAACTAAATCACACAGTCTTTTGTGTGTAAACATTTAAGTATCATGTAATTTCTTTTTGTTTTTTATTTTGATGTGAAATTAAAGTTTTGCATTGTTTATTATTTGTTCAAGTTTATCTGTCAGCATTACTTTGAGATGTGTATCAGAACTATTATTTGATCTAGTTTTGCGAAAAGTATTTAGTTATATGACATTTAACGAAATGATTTTAGTGGATATAAATCTTGAGTTGCAAGAATTTTTGTAAACAATTACATGAACATGTAACTTCGATTACGTTCTTTCTCTCTATTTCATATTATAAAATTAGTAAATACAATTTCACTAAAAAGTAAAATATCCAATGAAGCAATATTTATATATTTTTAATTAATTAAATTTCCAAAAAGCATTCAAATAAATAAAGATTTACATTGAAACTATGAGTATCTCATCAATTAGAAAGTAATAGTTTAAATTATTAATTATTTTGTTTTCTTTAATTAATTAAAAATAAAATTAGTATATATTGAATGCTCGCTATACCCTGCTACTCTAATAACATACATTCTAACTAATGTCTCTCCATAATCTTTCTCTTTTCTCTGAACATTTCAGTGGCTAAGAATTAGATTAAATTGCTATCCACAACTCCCTCTACCAAAAACAGGTGGAAACACATTATTCAAAGAAGAAGAAGGTTCAACAATCTAAAATTGTGCCTTCAGTTGTAAATCCCAGAGACAAAAGAGTCAAAACCAAGATTGGAACATCTTCAACTAAGATGTTCCAAATAATTTGGAACGAAGAAAATGACATTCTTCTTTTAGAAAGAATGATTAGATATGAAAATGAGACAGGGAAGTCTGCTTTTGAAAATATTAATGAGTTACATGACTTTGTGAAAGATACATTAAGTATTGAAAAGAAGTATATCGGACAAGTTATTCCAAAAAAATAAGAAACTTGAAAAAGGTATCATCTCACTAGGGTGAATAAGGGAGGTGATGCAACTACTATACTAAAAGTCACAACGAAAAAAATGTTAGGAGATATGTAAGAAAATTTGGTCAACTAATTGTGAAATATAAGAAGAGAAAGACTTATGTATGTTGAAGACTGGTTTGACAACATTTTTGTTGTGAATGAGTTTGTATATGTGGGTTCTTAATTTAAAATACAATGAAAGGAGATTGGAAAAAGTTTCCATTGAAGACAAAGAAGAAGATTCAAGAAACTTGAAAGTTGATCTAAGTGAAAGAACGAGAATGTACGACGGACAAGACTGGTCTCTTGCATAAATTCGATTATCAACTTGTAATTTTTTTCTTATTGTTGTTTTGAAACTCATTGTTTCTGTGGCTGTCATTTTTGAAGTATTGTTTAACATTTAAGTAGTATATATTTTCTTTTTGTTTTTGCTTTGATGTGAAATTAAAGTTTTGTTTTGTTTATTACTTGTTTAAGTTATCTGTTCAGCGATGCTTCGATGATGTACATCAGAACTATTGTTTGCTATAGTTTTACAAAGTGTCTATAATTACAAGAACTTTTAAGGACATGATTTCAGTGGATAAAAATCTTTAGTTACAAGATTTTTTTTATAATTACATGAACATGTTTGATCGGTTATGTTTTTCTCTCTATTTCATATTGTAAAATTAATAAATTTCACGCCGAATTACTGTCAGTTTGATCGTTAGGTGATCCAGCTAATGACTCATGCACCGGAGTTTGAAACTTCCCCACTACACTAGTAGATTAAAAAAGAAATTTAGGATGTGTACTTTAGGTTATTCACCGGAGATTTGACAATTTTTAATAGTAAATTTCACTAAAAAGCAAAATCAGTAATGAGACAATATTTATAGTTTTTAATTAATTAAAATTTACATAAGATTTACATGAGTTGGTTTATGGAACTATGAATATCTCGTTAATTAGAAAATAATAAATAAATTTATTATTTACTTTGTTTTCTTTAATTATGTGTTGTTTTTCTGTCTATCCAGATGCTGCATCTAGATAGAGATGCAACATCTGTATGATTTTGATAAATTCATCTAAAATTTCTAATAAATTCAGATGTATTTCGAAGGTGCATTTGGATGAAGATGGAGTTGTAAAAGTTTGTAAAAGACCAAAATATCCTTAAAATATTAAACACAAAATCATCTAGGGTTTATGATTTCAATATTCTCTTCTCGCCTCGTTCTCTTCCCATTTCAGTCTTACTCTCTCTCCTCTTTTTTACACTCTCCTCATTTTTATTCACTCTTTTTACTCTTTCTCCTTATTTTTTACTTTCTGTTTTCTTGTTTACTCTTTCTCCTCATTTTTACTCTCCCTATCTCTCTCTCTCTCTCTCTCTCTCTTATTTCTTACTCTCTCTCATGTCTTTTACTCTCTTTCTTATTTTAATCTCTCCTCTTTTTTACTCATATTCCATATATCCTGGCTGGTGATAGAGCGATGGAGACTTTACGTGATTTTATCACCGAGGAGCTAGCAAGAAGACGTTGACTTCCATATAAGTATTGTCTATTAATTGGTCTTTATATTATAATGTATTAGAATGAGATTTATCTTTCTTTTATGTTTTAAAATATGTGCTAGTAATGTGTTTCTAGATATTCTTTGTTTGTTTTAATTTGTTTCTAAATTTTTATGTTATTGAAATGTTTTTTTATATTTTTATGCATTAAAATGTATGAGTATTTATTATTTTATGTGTATTAAATGTTAAAATAATAATTTTTTAATTTTTTTTATAAAATAATTATTTACTAAAATTTAACTACATAATTATTATACGGTTTTATAAGTTATTTTAAAAATAATTTGATACTTATGTAGTTGTAAATATAATTTAGACCACAAAAAGACAATCTAACACAAAACAATTTTTTAGTCATTTGTTTATATATTATATCTAACTAATTTATACAAATGCACAAGAAAACATAATTTCATCCAAACGCATCATCCATATGTAGTTTTCGGATGAGGAAAATAACATCATCCCGAAGCATCATCTATATGTAATTTCTAGATGAAGAAAAGAACAAGGCCTTAATAAAACAATTTAAGCAATATAGATTGAATGCTTGCTAAACCCTAATATTCTAAATAACATACATTCTAAAACTTGTATCTCCAGCCTTTTTCTTCGAACCTCCATCATATCTCTCTTCTTTAGAACATTTCAATGGCGCTAAGAAATAGAGTAAATTGTTGTCAACAACTCACTCTACCGAAAAACAGGAGGAATCAAAGAAGAAGAAGTTTACCAATCTAAAACTGTGTCTTCTAGAAGATGATAGTTCTCCGGAAAACACTGGTGGAAATGAAAGTGGAAGTATTCTATATCTGATTCAGAATTGTGAAAAGAAGCTTCTCCAACTTTAGCTTCTCCTACAGAGACCAACAAGAGTGAAGGAGAATCTTCTACAAAGGTAACACACGCAAAAAGAGTAAAAACGGAGATTAGAATATCTTTAACTAAGATTTTCCAAAAAATTTGGAACGAGAAATTGAGATTTTTAGTTTAGAAGGTATGATTAGATATGCAAATGATACATGGAAGTCGCCTTTTGAAAATGTTACTGAGTTTCATGACTTTGTGAAAATTTGTTAAGTCCTGAAGTGAGAACATCGGTCAAGTTATTTCAAAAATAAGAAATTTGGAAAAAATGTATCTCACTGTGGTGAATAAGGAAGGTGATGCAACTACCTATACTAAAAGTCATGACAGAAAAATGTTGGGAGTTACGAAAATTTGGTCAACGGATTATCCAATTCTGAAATCAAGGAGAAAAATTTACGTTGAAGAATTTGTAGATGAATGGGTTAAGAATTTTTTTTATTGTGAGTAGGTTTGTATATGTGGGTTGTTAATTGAAAATACAGTGAAAGGAGACTGGATATTCCATTGAAGGCAAAGAAGAAAATTCAAGAAAGTTCAAAGTTGATCGAAGTAAAAGAACGAGAACATGTCTTTTTTTTCATAAAGTGTAAATTATATTTATCCGAAAATTTATAGAGTTGCGGTTACGAAATGAGGCATTTACATATCTAAAAAAATTTAAAAGATATATAAATAGCAGAGAGGCAGAATTATGAGTTAGGCATAGGTGAACCATAGTGAGAGAAGACTTTGTCCTTTCTTTGTTGATCTGATTGCCAGAAGTGCATCTCTAATAACAAGATCGATTCCTCTAAAAACGATAAGAGGTGTAGATGAAGAGCGATTATGCAGTCTTGAGTTTCTTTCTTTCCACAGAAGGTAAAGAGTTGCCTGGTCAACAAACTTTTTCAGAATAGATGGGAGATGCCTTGATGTTCCAATCAACAATGCCATAAGAGTATCCCAATTGGTGAACTGGAGCTGCGGTAAGCCAAGCTTTCTCAAAACCAGATGCCAGACTTCGGTTGAAAATGCACAATAAAGGAAGATATGATCCCGAGTTTCAATTTGAGAGGTACACATAGTGCACTTCAGGTCCAAATCAACACCCCAAATCTGAAGTCGAGACTTAACCAGCAGTCGATTTAAGTTGGAGACCCATAAGTGGAAAGAGTGTTTCGGTATATTGTGCTTAAACCAAACAGCCTTATTCCATATTACCTTAGATGCAGATGGTCGTAAGAATTCCCATGTGATATTGGTGCTAAAGAAAGGCTTACAGTTGTTTGGAGGGCCCCAAGAGAACACATCCTCACCTAAAGAATCTTCGGGGTGCCGAGAGTGGGAGAGCATTTGTTGAATGGATTGTACAAATGGATTACGGAGCCTTGAGGATTGAAAACCCAACCAGTTGAAATTGCAGCCTCATGTACAATTGCGTTGAGGGGGATGCCCATTGTTAACGGTCTAGCTTCACCAATAAAGTTGATAAGAGGTCCAAGAGCAGACCAGTTGTCGTACCAAAAACTAGTATTACAACCATTAGCAATGCTGCTTTTGGACAGAATACGAGTTTCCAATATGAGAGAGAATAGATCTCAAAATCCAAGACTGAGACTGCTTAGGAGTGGTAGACCAGACTGAGTGATTGTTTAACAGGTCTCTTTCATGAAATGAACTCTTTTTCTACTAAGTTCAATTAGATTATCTATTTATATATCTTTCTTATAGTTGTTCTGAAACTCATTATTTTATGTGGCTGTCATTTTTAGTTTATTGTTTAACATTAAATTTTTGTTTTGTTTTCTTGTCCGAGTTATATATTCAACAATGCTTCGAAGATGTGTATCAGAGCTATTGTTTGCTCTAATTTTACAAGAAGTCTTTAGTTACAAGACTTTTTAACGACATGATTTAAGTGGATAAAAATCTTCAGTTACAAGAATTTTTGTACGAAATTACATGAACATGTATCATTGATAATGTTCTTTCTCTCTATTACATTTTGTAAAACTAGTAAATACAATTTCACTAAAAGTAAAATCATGAATGAGACAATATGTATATTTTTAATTAATTGAAATTTCCAAAAGCATACAAAAATGGATCCAATGTATGAGGTGGAAGAAATTATGTAAATCTAAAATAGAAGGAGGTTTAGGGTTTCATGTTTTGGAGGAATTTAATTCCTGATTTATTGTTTTCAAAAGTTATGAAAGGAAGATATTACAAAAATGCACGTATGACCTCAAATCCTTTCTATGGATGGAAAAATATGTCTTCAGCCAGAAGATTGGTTAATAAAGGACTAATTAGAAAGATTGGAAACAAGAGATCAACACTGGACTAGCGAGACCCTTGTAGATGCATCGTGGAAGAGCTTGGACTTTTATTCATGGCTAGGTTAGGTGTGCTTCCTCAACTCTGTTGAGGACGAGTGTATGGGAGCAGGCATGGCCATGAGGAGCCTCTCATTGTTGCATTCGGAAGTGGAATATTTGCTTTGGGTGATAGAGTCTTTTTTATCCATCCAGTTTCTAGAAGTCAAATGACAACAAATTGTAAGGATATTTTGAAGCTTTTGTATCCAGAGGAGTGGCCGGCCTTCCAACCATATGAGGAGGATTTTCTCAAGTTTAAATCCTTTTTCTATTTTTTTTATCTTCATGTAATCCCGATATCTTTAAATTATAAAGATGATGCTCTCCCTCATAATATTGGAGAGGTAGCTAATGATTTAATGTTGTAACCTTGTCTTTCACAATCTTGTGTTTCATTAATATAGCTTGAGTTGACATAAAAAAAAAATTTTGTTTTCTTTAATTAACTAAAAATAATACCATACAAATTGATTGCTCGCTAAATCCTACTACTCTAAGAACATACAACTTAACTCATGTCTCTCTAGCCCTTCTCTTCGAACCTCCATAATCTCTCTCTTCTCGTTGAACCATTCAATGGCTAAAATTAGAGTAAATTTCTCTCAACAACTCCCTCTACCAAAAACCAGGTAGAAACACATGATTCAAAGAAGAAGAAAGTTCATTAATCTAGAATTGTGCCTTCAGTTGTAAATCCAAAAGATGAATTTCTCCGGAAAACAGTTATGGAAGTGGAAGTGGAAATGGATGGGGTTCTGAATCAGATTCAGAAACGTCTAAAAAAGCTTCTCCAACTTTACCTTCTATTACGACGACCAACAAGAGTAAACTAGAATCCTCTATGGAGGTAACGCACTCTAAAAGTGTCAAAACGGAGATTGTACCATCTTCAATTAAGATTTTCCAAAGTATTTGGAACAAAGAAAATGAGAATTTTTTTGAGAAGGTATGATTAGATTTGAAAATGATACAAGGAAGTCGGATTTTGAGAATGTTAGTGAGTTTCATGACTTGATGAAAGATTTGCTGAGTATTGAAATGAAGAACATCGGTCAAGTTATTTCAAAAATAGAAAAAACTTTGAAATATTTTATCTCTGTGTGGTGAATAAAGGAGGTCATGCAACTACCTATAGTAAAAGTCATGACAGAAAAATGTTGGGAGGAAATTTTGTCAACCGATGATTCGAGTATGTGATAAAGGAGAAAGACTAACGTTGATGAATGGTTTGAAATGTTTATTTTATTGTGAGTGGGTTTATATATGTGTGTTGTTAACTGAAAATACAATGACAGGAGATTGGAAAAAGTTTACACTGAAGGCAAAGAAGAAAATTGAATGTTGATCAAAGTGAAAGAACGAGAACGTACGACGGACAAGACCTGTCTCTTTCGTGAATTAAACTCTTTTTCTACTAAGCTTAATTAGATTATCTATCAGTAATTATTTTCTTATTGTTTTTTTTTCCAAAACTCGTTGTTTCTGTGGATGTCATTTTTAGATTATTGTTTAGCATTTAAGTATTATGTATTTTGTTTTTGTTTTTGTTTTGATGTGAAATTAAACTTTCATATTGTTTATTATTTGTTCAAGTTATTTGTTCAGGAATGCATCGAGTATGTGTATTAAAACTATTGTTTGCTATAGTGTTACAAAAAAAAAATAGCTACAAGACGTTTTAAGGAGATGATTTCAGTGGATAAAAATAATGAGTTACTAAAATTTTTATAAAAAATTACGTGAACATGTATCATCGATTTCGTTCTTTCTCTCTATTTCATATTGTAAAATCACTAATGAGGCAATATGTATACTTTTAGGTAATTAAAAAATTTCAAAAGCATGCAAAGAAATAAATGGAAAAGAATTCCATTGTTTGGTTTATGAAATTATGAGTATTTCTTTAATAATTAAAATTATTATTTATTTTGATTTCTTTAAATAATTAAAAAATAAAACTAATAAGATGTTCCAATAAGTTTGGAATGAAGAGAATGAGATTCTTGTTTTAGAAGGTATGATTAGATATACAAATAATAAGAGAAGTCGAGTTTTGAGAATGTTAGTGAGTTTCAAGACTTTGTGAAAGAATCGTTAGGTATTGAAGTGAAGAATAACGGTCGCTATTTGGTCAACCGATCACGCAATTGTGAAGTCAAGGAAAAAGACTTACGTCGAAGAATCTATAGATGAATGGTTTGAAAACTCTTTTGTTGTGAGTGGGTTTTAAGTGAAAATACGGTGAACGAGACTGGAAAAGGTTTCCAATGAAGACAAAGAATAATTTTTAAGAAAGGTGAAATTCGACGGACAAGACCGGTCTTTTGTAAATATTTAGCTCTTCTATTACTAAGCTTAATTACATTATCTATTTGTATTCTTTTCTTATCGTTGTTTTGAAACACGTTGTTTTTGTGGTTGTCAATTTTAAATTATTGTTATTTTTATTTTTGTGTTGATGTGAATAAAATTTTCTTTTCGTTTTTGTTAATCGAAGTTATCCGTTTAGAAATGCTTGGAGGATGTGAAGTGGAGCTATGATTTGCTGAACAGATAATTTCAACTAGTTATAAACAAAAATTAATTTTAATCTCATATTAAAACGAAAAAAAGAAAGATTATTCATAATATTTTAACGTTAAACAATAATCCAAAAATGACAACCATAAAATCAACGAGTTTCACAACATCAATAAGAGAAAATACAAATAGATAACTTTTTTTTTAGTCAAGTAGTTTAGTAGACTTTTATTCCACTATTCTCCTTAAGGAAAAGGGTTTGAGTCATTTGTTCAAGTTATTTGTTCAGGGTTTGACAATTTGTAGTCAGTTTTATGTTTTCATTTTAGCTCAGTTCAATGTATTAATTTTGATCAAATATTTATGTGTTAATTTAGGTTCAAATATTTGTCTTGTAAATTGACATACCAACGTAATACAAATTCAAATGTTAACAACAACCGGACGAAGATACTTAGACGCACCATAATCTTTGGATAGAGGTTGGACATGCGTTCTCGAGCCCGAAATAGATTCCGAATATACCCGAGTTTCTGTCGAACAAATACGGGGCTCTTTAAAAGAATCATTTTGAGCTTTTATACATTTTCTCCAAATCAGAGTAATCCAAATTGGAGTAACTTAAAGGATCCATTATCTCCCACAAGTAGGATCCTATAGGGACTAAAGTTAGCCCTAATAAAAGTCTTAATAACTAATAGAGGTCCATTAATGTTTTGTCTGAGGCCTATCAGAAAACCCTTATCCTTTACAGTTAATTCTAATAGGCTTAAGAGAAAAGCATTTACAGGATACCTGATTGACGTTAAGGCCCAATGCCAGGGATCAGACCAATGACTTGTGGAAACCCTACAGGAGATGTTGTCCAGCAGATCTAGGAACCCGGCGCCGGAAAAATACGTCAGATGGCCAAAAGAACACCGGAGCTCCGAGACACTTTTACAGGTTTACCGGAATTGTAGTTCATCTTGCTATTTATGCTCATGACCAGATTACCAGAGAAACCGTCCCATGTTGCCAAAACTCCTATCACTTTTGAAGTCTTCAACACTTTAAGACATGAGCAGAGGAAGTTCATAAGAGGCTCGTCAAGGCTAAAAGCTGATGAAAAGGGACTCCAGCTGTGCAACGCAATGGGATAAAAGACCACACCTAACAGATCTCGAGACATGAGACATGAAAGCAGAAATCGTAGAGAGACGGAGCTTGCCAATACAACGTTGGAGCAAGGAAGTAGCAGATGCCATCGTCGGAACTCGAAAATCGCGGGGTAGATGTGATTGAGAGGGTATGTCCCCACAGCTGCCGGATAGAAGTGGGTGTCTAGGACCAAAAATGGAGAGGCGACATCGTTTTCTTCATGCAAGAAGAGCACGAGTACTAACGTTGTTTTTCGTCGTCCCTTGAAAGGAGATCCAGGAGGCCAAGATTTCACAGTCTCTTCAAAGTTTGCCACTCATTAGGCTACCACTCATATTATCAATTCGATTTAAATTGTTAATCACTCAGTTTTTTCTTCCTTTTTAGATCAGTTAGTAACTATAAACTCTATTTTCTTTGTATTCATAAAGTGTGGTTGATCTCGTATTTACCTTAATCTAGCGTTGGTCAGTTGATCTTTTCGTTTTCTTAAATCCGAACTTTATTCCTAAATAGTTCTTAAAATTCGTAAATAATATATAAAAAGAAAAAGAAAATGAGATATATATTGCTTTTGGTGGATACGAATGTGTTTTATAAGTGTGTATATGGATGTATGTACCTATATATGTCCATGCTTTTGACTCTATTGATCTGCGTGCAGATCTAACGTTAGTTTAGTTTTAACCCTAACGAAAAAAATTCCCACACTTCCTTGTAACTGAAATTTGCATTGTCCTTTAGCTCGGTTTTGTTCTTTTCTTGCTTTCTTAATTTGCATTCATACAATCTAGCAACAGTACTGCTCCTATATTACATTAGATCCGTTCCATGACTGTGATACAATAGGAAGTTTCTCGTTTTTATATATGAAAAGTTTAAATTCTCTTTCTCTCATGTGAATTTGTCTCGTAAAACGAGAAAGGAAAAAGGATAAAGAAGACATGTTTTATGGAAAAAGAAGAATCAGGATATAAATTATACTCGACCAAAGAAGAAAATCATATAAACTATATCAATATAGGCAATATTGAAATGAAATTAGACTTCATTACGTTAAACATATATGTTACAATATTGATACGATTTGTCAAGAAGGCTGCAGTAGTCTGTAATATTCCTTCTTATTTTTCACGTAAGAGACAAAGTGTCTCATATACAAGTTTGTCCTAAGACATATATGGACCCATTTACATGTTTAATTGATACGTAGCCCAATATGGCTCAATACCCTCCTCAAAGTGGAGTGTGCAGATTAGAAATACCCAGCTTGAGTAAGAATGCTTCAAATTCTCGATGTCCAAGGGCTTTCATCATAATATCGGCAAGCTGCGACCTGGTGGATACATGCTTGGTCAAAATCGTACTTCATATAGTCTTGTCTCGTGTAAAGTGGCAGTCATTGCCTACGTGTTTGGTGCGAGCGTGATATATGGGATTTGCGACCAAGTTAATTGCCGACAAGCTATCCGAATGTAGAACAATAGGCTCCATACATTGTATCCCCATAGCTGGCAGTAAAGCTCGAAACCAAAGAAGCTCACTAACCGTATCGGCCATCGCTCTATCCTCAGCCTCATCCGAGGAGCGAGAGACTACATTGTGTTTTCGTGTCTTCCAAGGCACCGGAGAACCTCCTAAATGAATGAACCATCCGGTGAGTGAGCGATTAGTGAGAGGACACGCAGCCCAATCCGAATCACACCATGTCGTTAACTTCAAGTCAGTGTCTGCTCGTAAAAGAATACCTTGACCATGACTGTTCTTTAGATAACGCACAACTCGCAGAGCTGCGTTCCAGTGCTCTTCCTGCGGATCATACATAAATTGAGAGAGAGAATATGAATGGCATATCATAACTATGGTCGTGTGACTCCGAGATAAATGAGACGGCCTATTAGTCGACGGTACCGTGATAGATTTGATGTCGAATTTTCCTTAGCCAGAGCAAGTTTATGATTTTGCTTTAAGGGAAAAGAGACCGGTTTAACTCCCATCAACCCAGTCTCGGCAATGATATTGACTGCATACTTTCGTTGACATAAATATATGCCCATAGGTCCACGCTCAACCTCGATTCCTAGAAAGTATCGTAAGACACCTAAGTCTTTCATGTGAAACTGAGTACTCAAATATACTGAAACTCTGAGATTACATTGACGTTGTTTCCTGCAACAATCAAATCGTCGACATACACTAAGATGTCTAATCGAGCTCCAACAGCCATGTAGATGAACAAGGAGTAATCAGACTTATTCTGCTCGAACCTATAATCCTTTAAAGCATTTGCAAAAATAGCAAACCAGCATCTAGGTGCTTGTTTTAAACCATAGAATGATTTATGTAACCGACAAACCTTCGTTTTATCGTTCGTGCGGAAGCCAGGAGGAAACTGCATATACACTTCTTCATCAAGATCTCCATGAAGAAAGGCGTTGTGAACATCCATTTGATGAACTTCCTAGTTTAAAGATGCCGCCTGCTGTAGGAAAGTACGAACAATTACCATCTTTGTGAATAGAGCAAATGTCTCATTATAATTGATTCATTATGTCTGGTTATTTCCAAGAACCACTAATCGAGCCTTGTATCGCTCAACTGTACCATCAGCTCTGAATTTTATTTTAAATACCCATTTACAACCTAGTGCTTTCTTTCCCGGAGGGAGAGCTTTCACTATCCAGGTGCCTTGATCTTTGAGAGAATCAATCTCATGTGTTACTGCAAAACGCCAATTCTCATCTAAAATTACTTCTGCGTAGCTCCGAGGTTCAACCGCAGAAGTAATAACAGCGAGAAAGCTTTGATAATTTCCAGAGAATTGCTCACTAGAGAGATAGTTATCTAAAGGATAACGAGTATTCGAATGTTGAGGAGTATGTAGTAGAGTTGATACGTAATCTGCTAGTCAAGTAGGCTGCTTTTTCAATATCATACCACGGCCAAGAGGTTCAGGTTTGGGTTCAGCGGTGCCATCAACCTGAGGTGAAACCAATGTTATATCCTCTAAGACCGTTGTAGATTCTGTAGTCGCAGTTGGGAGTGTCTGATCAAGCACATGTTGTTGACCAGTATGGTCAGATTCAACAATTTCAGAGGGTATTAATACCGGTACTACAATTTCAGAAGAGGTGGCTGCATCAGTGTTCATTGGTTCTGGTACTGCAGCTGCAGTATCCATAGGTTTTGGCTTAAACAAGTCGAGTGAAACCAGCTGCTCAAGCTGGTCCGTACGGTACTAGAGATAAGTAAGACTGGAAAACCAAATTTTTTCTCTAGAAAAACTACATCTCGTGAGACTATTACACACCTAGTTTCAAGATTGTATACTCGCCACCCTTTCTTAGCAAAAGGATACCCAACAAAGATCGACTTATTCCCTCGATTTTCAAATTTATCCCCACCGTGCTTCTGATTATGAACATAACAAACACACCCAAAAACCCGAAGATGATGCAGAGGAGGCGGTCTGTAATATATCATCTCAAATGGAGTTTTCCCTTGCAGTAGAGGTGTGGGTGTACAGTTTATAAGATATGCAGCCATGAGAGCACAATAACTCCAAAATTCAATGGGAATGTTGGCTTGAAAACGAAGAGCACGTGCAGTGTTTAAGATGTGCCTATGTTTCCATTGAACTCGACCGTTTTGCTGTGGAGTCCCCCACACAGCTCGTCTCGTGCAGTATGCCATGCTCAGCGAAGAAATCCGAGAGACACACGAATTTCGATCCATTATCAGACCTAATTGTTTTTACTTGGCTCAAAAACTGCCTCTCAACTAGAGCTATGAAGTTTTTGAGATGACCTGGTGCTTCAGTTTTTGATGGTAAAAGATATATCCACACTGCTCGTGAGTAGTCGTCGAGGATAGTGAGAAAATACCGAGAACCGCAGATAAATGTAGTTCTCTACGGACCCCAAAGATCACAATTAATCAATTCAAAGGAAAATAATCTCTTGTTTGTTTAGCACGAATACAAATCTCGCACTTCTTTGAATCAAAATCACTAACATCAGAAAGCTGAAACAACTTCAAAACTTTAGATGAGGGATGGCTGAGACGACTATGCCACACATCAACCGAAAGAGAGCTTGGACTCTACATTACAGCCGCCATGTCCATTCCTCGAAAAAAATATAGTCCATTCTCCTGCTCACTCACTCCAATCAAAATCCTCGAAATACGGTCCTGGAGAATACAAAGTCTGTCAGTAACCTGAGCAACACAATCTCTATTCCAAGTTAACTGAGAAACCGAAATCATATGATAGTGCAGTCCATCTACAAAGAAAACTTGTTCCAGATTCAAAGAAGATCCCAATCGAATTTGGCCCTGTTTGGTGGCAGTAGTAAACCGACCATCCGAGAGTTTGATAAGGACCGGAGCCATATCACCAATATCAGTCAAGAAAGCAACAGTGCCCGTCATATGATTAGTTGCACCTGAGTCAATAATCCAAGATTCAAGAGAAATTTTACCTGACCGAGTTTCTGCAGCTGGTGCCTTTCTCTCATTCAACATGTGAACCAATGTCCCACTCGATCAGCAGAGGTAAGCCCCGAAGATGAGGCAGCAGCAGCTACAACATGGTTCGCTTGCACAGATCCACGTCCAGCTTCGCTTCCTCGTCCACTTGGTGCAACAGTTTGAGTATTCGAACCACGACCACTACCGGCAATAGTGCCATGAGAAATACCCAGTTTGTTCTTGTTTCTTTTTTCATACCATTCCAGGTACCCTATTAGCCTGAAACAGTTGTCAGACGTGTGACCCTTGCGCCCACAGTAAGAGCATACCCTGTTTTCGAGATGTCCTCTGTTTTCAGTGGGAGAATGAGAAGAACGAGCATTTGTTTGAACCGCAAAGCGCATTACATCTGTTTTCTCTTCATTCATCCGACCCACAAGCTTTGATTCTTCATCCTGAATCAATGTATTATACGCCTCTTCAAGTGTAGGGAGAGGAATTCGAGACAGCAGTGCCGATTTCACTCCTCCATACAAAGTCTCATCTAAACCCATGAGAAACTGATGCAATTTATCTTCCTCACGTTCTTTTCTCACTTCTTCCATAGTTTTAGCTTTCTGATAATCAGCCAAACTTCTCCATAGTTGTGAAAGTTTACCGTAATACGTTTCAATGGCCACTCCTTTTTGACGAAAATTTTTGAGTTCTGTTTTTAGACGTTGAACTCTTTGCCCATTCTTGACTCCAAATCGCTTCTGAATGTGCGTCCAAAACTCATGAGAATCATCGATGTGTGTCATGGAAGCTGCGATGTTCTCATCTATCGTCAACTTCATTCAAGAGACTACAAGTGCATTATTAGCAATCCAATCCTCATAGTCTTCTGATTCTTCAACAGGCTGCGGTATGGTTCCATCCGCAAAGCCAAACTTCTTTCTAGCCTTCAACGCCAATTTCAGATTGGTAGACCATTCATCGTAATTAGATCCACGCAGCAACGGCTTTGAGATGAGAATTCCCGGATCCACGCAGCGACGGCAACTCATCGAAGCCGAATCTGTTTCCATTCTTCAACAACAGAATTTTGAACACTATAACTCTCAGCAGATAGAGTAGTTCCAGAATAATTAAGCCAAATCTTGTAGTTCATATTTGAAACTCTATACCATGTCAAGAAGGCTGCATTAGTCTGGAATATTCCTTCTTATTTTTCACGTAAGAGACAAAGTGTCTTATATACAAGTTTGGCCTAAGACATATATGGACCTATTTACATGTTTAATTGATACGTAGCCCAATATGGCCCAATACGATTGATTTTATTTTTTTCAACGTGGAATTTCATTATAAAGAGGAGATAGAACTCGGAGGATAAAATATTTTGAAAACACAAATTTATCCTCTAAATCTACGAGTAAGAAGATTAACATTATAATTCAAAGATTAAAGAATTTCATAGAAAATGAAACGAGTAAACGAACTCGAAAACTCTTCTAGGAACCATTGATTATTCAAGGAAACACACTAAAAAGTTTCCATTAACAACTCTTTTATTCATACATAAACCACACCCTTAAATATTATATATAGCCAATATATAACACACCAAATTCTAATACAAACATAAAGTATCATCAAGCCAGTTAATAAACCCACAATTTGAAGGTCTTCCAAAAGACCAAAAAGATAGATAGTTTTTAATTATAACCATACCTTTTCTTTGATTAACCCCCAAAATTTTCCTAGCTCCATGATTTGATCAATATAACCATACCTTTTCTTTGATCAACCCCCAAAATTTGCCTAGCTCCACGATTTGATCTCTAGCTCCATGAAAAATGTACAAGCCAACCAACAAAAGAATCACCAAGAATAGGATTGCTGCATGAGTACTTAAAATGAGAGATGGCCTGTTGAGTTGTTGGAAGTGATACCGGTCCAACTAGTTATAATGTTGTTATTACCTGATCCCCATGATGTGTATTCATTGTCCCTTGTAGAGTTTCTGTTAATATTCCCCAAATAGTTCCTCGATCTATCGCGATCTTTATCATTCTCTTCACCCTTCACATCTATAGTTTTTGAGATACCATCACCTCCTGAAGCCAATTCCATCAACGGCTTAGACCTTAGTTGAGCATCAACTTGATTATTAGTACCTTCATTGTCTTCGTGTAGTAATGGATACAACACATTTGAAGATTGCTCCAATTCTCTATTGTTGATTAAGAAAGGGAATTGTTGAGCTTGTTGTGATGAAGATGTTCTCCATTGATCCAAGATCCCACCATTAGAACTCATCTGAATTCCTCCAAAATCTAATCCAATGTTGCTTGAATTGTAATCTCCAAGACTTTGTAGAGGAAAAACAGATGGGTAAGTTAGAACTAAAACCTTGGATATGGCCGTAGCTAAGAAACTTGCTAGGGTTTGAGTAACTTGAGTGAGAAGTATTAGTATTGTTTTCAGCCGCGACCACAACAGTAGATTTTGATCTCCCACTGCCGGATCTGTTTTTCTTGTTGTTCCTCCTAAAGCCTCCTCCAACAGGAACATTTCTCAAGGCACCGCCACGTGTCCAATAGCGACGACAAGATTTGCTAAAATGGCGTGGCTGAGTAAGGCTATAGTTATTGAAGTAACAAAACTTGGTATTGGTTGAATCACATCTAGGGCACTTAAGAGCTGCTTCAGGCAATGGGACTTTAGCAATCCGAGCACGTTCCACCATCGAGCTTATTCGAACATGGCTTGAGCCAGCTTGAGATGAGACTTGCTGCAAATGATTATTAGGGTTCTGGTCAGTTGTGACAATGTCTAGCTGATGATGTTGGTTCCCTTGCTGCATATAATTAACATAAGGACTTAGTTATCGGGAATATAATAAATTAGAAATGATTCAAGTTTGAAACATTGGTAAGACAAAAGAAAAATCAATTAAAAAATTGTTCAACTTTGACAAAAATTGCAGATTTGTTATAGTTTTCCAACAAAGCTGCAGAAAGAAAATGGATGAATGACTCAGATTAAAGTCATTGTAACTTTTTTTTTGTGTTTAAATAAAGAGAAGAATTCATCATATATATAAGTAAAACTATAGGAATATCTTTAAATAGAAAAACAAAACCTAAAATTAAAATCATATTAATATATTGTGTGGTATATTCGAGAAGACAAGAAAAGAAAAGAATTATCATCAACTAAAGAATATTTGTAAGTATATACATCTAGAATCAAATATGTAACCATTTATGTCAAGCAGAGATCATGATCAAACTTAGAGAAAAGAAGAATGAATCAAAAAGTGAGTAATCTGATGCCAATTTGTGTGAATCAAACTGATGATTAAGTGGAAGAGATGCGAAAACCATCTTTCAGTTTTTGATTTAAATGATTTTCTTAGGTAAGAAGTTGCAGATATGGTGGAAAATCACATTATAGAAGAAAAACTATGATCTAGAGAGAGAGAGTAAGAAGAGACAGAAGGCTAGGGAAAGCTGAATGGGATAAAAAGAAGAGATGAAGTTTCCTTGTTTAATTTATAATATTTTGTTTCTTTCTTAATTCTCTTTACTCTTTTCGTTTTTTTTAATTTTATTTTGGCTTTCAATTTTCATCCTCCTCTTATGCTCTTTAAATCTTTTTGTTTTCATTAAAACCATTCTTATTTACTCTTGACCTTTTTGGATCTATGTGTTTATCTGTATAAGTTTTTTTGTTTCTGATTCTTGCAAGCTAATTATCTACCTATGGGCAAATAAACTGTATCCTGCAAGATATGTATATATATATATATATATTGTAGATATTTCGTATTGAAAATGTTATCTTTTATATGCTATATGGTCATCTTCTTTTGCTTTTCTTTTTTATTATCGGAAAATTCTAATCCTAAGTCAGAAAAATCTCTGATGCTACAGAAATTTGAGTTTTTGTTACTTATAACATTTATGAGTGATTAAAAGATATTTGTAGTAGAAGCACTGTATAACAATTTTGGAACTCTGCGTAGTATAAAAAATGAAAAGATTTAAAAGAATGAATCTTTACCTACTATATGCAATTTGTTTTATTTATATTTTTTGATATTTATGTAAATAATTCACTTATCCGACTAATTTTAGTTGATGTGAAAATTCGTCTGACACTAACATATACCATACTAATATTTAGAAAAACCAAATTTTTGATATTATATTACTAAAAACATACATTATCCAAACAAGTTTAGAATTTGGCTAATCTAAAAACAATATTTCAAATTCCGAGTAATAATTAAAGTCGAACAACTAAGATTTAAGAATATGTTGCTTTTCAAAAGTTAATTTTTATCTTAAGTTGCACATTAAAAAAATCAACTTCTCAAACTAGATATATATCTTAGCATGTATATTTCATTAGCAACTATAATTTCTGGATAAAATAATTAAGAATCTTTTTGTTTTGTAAGAAAACGATAAGGAAAGATAGTTTTCTTAGCATGTAAGCTTTTTGTTTTCGGTATGTTTATAGTGGTGCCCGAAAGGAGATGTGAAGACCAAGATTGGCCATGCAGAAACAGAGAAGCCCTAGGCACCTTATGTCATATTATATTTTATTAATTATTAAAAGGTCAAAAAAACGAGAGAGGCAAATAATTGGATTAATAAAAAATAAAAAGATATAATTGAATTAATAAAGAAAGAAATAAAGTAGAACTCGTAGTGGGGTGGTCTTTGGTGGAGTTGTCTCAATCGAGTGTACCTTTGTTTTCCTCGGTTATGACCCAAGTTTGATTTTTCATTGTATTATTATCATTATTGCTTTTGTCATATCAAAATAATTACTTAGCCAAGTTTTACTTACTTTATATAATATTTAAAATAATCCAACTAATAATTAATATTAAATTTTTTTTATTCTTATTTATATATAATAAATTAAAATTAAACTTTATACTATAAATAAAATTGTATCAATCTAATTATTAATAAAAAATAAAATAATAATGTTTTTTTATAGAGATTTTATATTCTCAAAAAAAAATTCCGTCATATAAAAATATAAATCAATACTTAACTAAATTTCAGAATTTTTTTTTTAATAAAACATAAGACATTTATCTATGTTTGTTTTGCCCAATAGCAACAATTTAGTTCAAAAATCTTTATTCCAAAAAATAATATATGTATAAAATTCATCAAGTTTGGAAATCTTTTGAATCTATGCACATTCTTGAAATTATCTTATAAATATATATGTTTTTCGAAGTAATAATCTTTTTATTTTGAGAGAATTAGTCAAACAACACAATTTTAGTTAATAATCTAGTGACTAACACATGATGGAATTAAGGAAATAACACAAACCCCTATTTTATAAATATAAAATTAACCTTTCTCTAATATTTATTTGAATTTTACATATATGAAAAAGGAAAAATATTGGAGAAATTTACTTGCTGCAGTATAATATACAATATGATATAAAACTATTATACAATATGAAACAGATAGTATAAAATGATAAAATTTATTTATTTATATGGTATATAAGTGTAAGGAAATAAAGAAGAAGAATAAAGAAAATGATGAGAAGTCAAATGAGATTGAAAAAGACAAGAAAATAGTAGGAGCATAATGATGAAGAGGATTGAGAGAACAAGGAGGAAAATGATAATGAGAAAGAAGAAGAGCAAGAGTAGAAGAGAAGTATGTTGAGAAGTAGAAGTAGGAGAAAGATTGGAGAAAGAAAGGGGAGGAATAAAAGAACAAATAAATAGAAGTTAATGGGATTACATTCTCTTTATTTCCAAAAATATGTATAAATAGTAGGTTAATTTTTTTTGTTAACCAATTTATTAATAGTAGCAACACTAGAAGGTGAAGAAAGATTTTACAAACACTAAATCATTAACTGACTCTCTAAAAAAACGAGCCCGAGAGCATCAACTCTATGGTTTAGAGATCTCAAAGTTACATGGAAAGCAAAAGCGCGAAAGAAAGATTTCAACCTGATGAAATCCTCTTGATAAGGTTGGAAGACCGGCTATTCTTCTTGATGCAACATTATCTTCAACACAACCATGTACTCCGTAGCTATCCAAATTTCTCGAAGATTTTTATTCAACACTGCCACACTCATGTTCCTTCTTTATACTTTCACCACCAATCACCTCTCCCAAAATTCATACATAGCCTCAATAACCTCCTGTTCAAATATGATATTAGGTTCACCTTCTTTTCTATATGGATACTCCACCTT
>JAKUCM010004228.1:0-33404 GCA_023374145.1 Lepidium sativum
TTTCAAATTTATCTATTATTTTTCTAGCGTGAGATCACTCAACTTAGTTTTTTTTTGTTAACTACCACTTAAAATATATTACTGTTATATTTAAATTACATCTTTGTAACAAATTTAATGACAATGATGCTTTTGTTAGTGTACTTGAATAACTTGAAGAAATAATCTTATATAAGCCTATATATGTTTTTTTGGTCGAGCAATAGAGCCAAAATTACATTATAACTCTAGTGTCTCGAACATGAGTGAAACCAGCTACATCATATTCTAATAACAAGCGAATAGATCTGGAATCACTGTAAAATTATGAAAATCAAATAGTAAAGTAAAAAGTGTGACTAGCTAGTCCATTTACTAAACGATTGGCCTATATATGTTTATCCGCAAAAAAAAATTCTATAAATTAAAGTCTTCGAGCAAATCAAATTCATTAAAATATTTTCATATTAAATTATAAAGCAAGCATGTTTTTTTTGTCAAGTAACCTACTGTCTTTTAAATCACGTTCCTACTACTGCATGTAAGGGGTTCGATTCCTGGTGGCTTGAAATTTTTTAAAATGACTACACCACTGGGCCACCTGTCATCGGCAAAAGCAAACAAGTTAAGAATTTTTTGTTTCTTTTTCTTTTAAAATAACATTATTTAATCTCAACATTCAATTAAGAAAATGAAAGAAAAAATGGATTAAAAATAAAGTAAAGTAAATATGAAGAATGAAATTTGATTTAAATTTTATTAACTTTTTTATATTTTCAAAGAAAAACTTCTATATTATAAAATTAAGAGTGTATTTTAAAACTTGGAAATTTTTTTAAAAAAAACTCTTTTATGATGAAGAGACAATCATCACTCAACAATTACGGATAAAAAATATCATCTGACAAAAAAAATATGCGTAGAAGATTGGTGAAATAACATGTATCCACTTGTTTATTTTTATTGTTAGTTCGTGAAGTTTTTTTGCTATTTGGCAGAATATTGGAGTTTACGTGTAAACTTTTATTATATTAATAGACTGTTTTAGTTATAGTCAAAATCACTTGAAAAATATTAAAGCAAATATTTAGAGTGATGTTATTGCATTCAGTGCAAAGAGTATTAAACATGTTTCTCCGACAAATCTTAAAGAGTGTAACAAATACTAATTGCCAACAATCACGCAACAAAAAGCTGTGATAGCTTCGGTTTCACACTAAGCAATCCTCGAGTGAACCATCATTATACTCATTGTCCTATGCTTTTAAAAACTATTTACTCGTCCTCATTGGACCCACTGTAATTGCCTTTGCTGATGTGAGGTTAGTTATATACGTAACGGTTAGAATATCATTTCCCATAGCATGTGAATTCTATGAATTAGCCCTGTTCTGTCATTACTTGGCAATTGGCATGATAGTGCTTGAGTTTTCATTTTGGTCTCAGAGGAGGAGGTGGTGAGGATTCTTCATGGCACAAATCTGGGATTGGATCGTTTGAAACAAAACTCAATCCAAGATTTCATACACAGTGCAAATTACCTAATTGAAAAGGGCTATGTGCATAGACATCATCTTGCTGCTATAGGGTACAGTGCAGGGGCTATTCTTCCAGCTGCAGCCATGAATATGCACCCGAGTCTATTTCAAGCTGTAATTTTAAAGGTTAGAGAGCATAGCAAATGCATTAAGTTGTGTCCATACTATTCTTAAGCTCATATCATCAAAGTGTACCATTAGGGCAGGTTCCTTTTGTAGACGTTTTAAACACATTATCGGATCCAAATCTACCTCTTACACTCTTGGACCATGAGGAGTTCGGGAACCCAGGCATCCAAACCGACTTCCGATCCATCCTTAGTTATTCTCCATATGATAACATACGCAGAGATGTTTGCTATCCGTCTATGCTTGTCACAACTTCATTTCATGACTCAAGGCAAGCTTTACATAAGAACCCTCAAGTCTCTTTGTTTCTTTTTTCAAACAAGAACATTTGGATCATAGTTTGTGTTGTTGTGTCAGAGTTGGAGTATGGGAAGGTGCAAAATGGGTGGCTAAGATACGGGAGAATACGTGCCATGACTGCTCACGAGCTGTGATTATGAGAACAAATATGAATGGAGGCCATTTCGGTGAAGGTGGTCGCTATGCTCAATGTGAAGAGGCTGCCTTTGATTATGCTTTTCTTATCAAAGTTATGGGTCATCACAACAATAGATGAAAGAATTTATCATCTTTGGTGTAGCTTGAGCTGGAATTTTGTTATAATGTTCTTCGCTTGAAAGTTATAAATCAGTTCTAGTGATATACTCTTGGTCTCATGCTCTCTCCGATGGGTATAAACAACAACAAAATAGGAAGATACGAAAGAAATGATGCAATAATTTGAAAGGAGATCTGATATTCCACGAGATTATATTTAATGAGTTACATGAATGGTGATACAAACTCAAGACCACGGAAAAGAAAGAGCTTACTAACCAAATTTATCTTAGCTATTATAGGAAGCCCCTAGAAGCCGAACAATGTACACGATAGAAGGAATCTGTCAACACATTTGTATATTCCATAGCGGTGGAGCCTGAGGGAGATATGTCAGTGTGTTTTCATGCGCTTATGAGGATGTTCAGATTCTTCCCTGACGCTTGGATCCCTTGCTTGAGTATCAGATGCCAATGGATTCTGAATAAAAATATGTATCAACATCATGATATACGGTTACTGTTACAACTAAATGTGCCGCGCTTCACCCGACTAGTACCTTACTAGATGATGGCTCCTCATGACTTACTCCTTGACTGGCTCGCTTGCCAAGATCGATCTGCACAGAAAGTTTAGCTTGTGATAGATCGATGCCTGCGTTCTGGAGTGCTTGTGTTAATGAGCTCAATAACCTGGTCGTTTCAGAAAAAAACGTTTAAAAGATTAAGACACATTTATAAGATGCCAACACATCAATTTGATAAGATCAGTAACAGAAATGAGGAAGAGGTACAAGATTGGGTTTAACTCACTCATGCGAGTAGGCACTAGAGATGCTAATGGTTCCACCTTCGATAACCAGGTCATTACTGCCTAGACCATCACTAGTTGCAGGACATTCATTAGCTTGTTCACCTTGTACCAATGAAGGATTTGGTTGTACTGGTGGTAATCCCTTGTCATCTAATTCATGTTGACTTTCAATAGGTTTGCAAACTACAGCTCTTCCTTTGTCAGAGTCAATTAAGTTTTGTGTTTCTGCAACAATAACAGGTGTCGAAGTCACAGTGTTTTCTTCAAACTTTCCAGGAAAAGGTATCCCCGGACCAGATCCATTAGTTATAGCTACGGGGTGGTTCGCCAAACTCTGAACTCGCCAATGATTATTCCTCTGTATCAACAGGAAAACATAAGATTCAGCTAAATCTTACACAAAACTGGCAGTGGAAAGACTTCCAGGTGCAAAACATGCTCAGAATAGTGAAAAGGCAGTGAACTGAGGGTGCTAAAATGTCTACACTCATAAAGATCTGTTGAGAAACCGACATTAGAAGAAGCTGAAAATTTTACCCAAGGCGTCAACTTCGTTGGCTCCTGAGTCCATCCTGGATATGATCCCTCATACTTTTGCACCTTCTCTTGTAAATACTGAACATAGTCTATCACCTAAAATGGAATAGCAGTTTTAGGCTAACAAGATCTAAAAGCCAGGATACTCGCATAATACATCAATATATATTATGCAATACCTCTAAAAGGAAAGAAGCAGTGTCTCTTTTTTGTTCACTGTTGGGAATTAATTCTCTCAATATCTGAAATCTGAGAAGAGATAAATCGATTCAGGCACTACGATATGAAAAACAAAGATAATTTCATATAAACTGAAAGTAGCATATAGACACAAAAAATGGGTATACTAATTTGATATCAACACCACAAGCTGAGGCAAAGCAGAATTTCAAAACATAAGTCCTAAGTTTATTCTTTTTGGAGCAAAAAAATAGAATCTTGGAGAGTTCTTTTAGTTCTATATCAAACAACGAAGGTTGCCTTTAGTCCTAATCTAAAAGCCCACATGAGAAGCACCCTTTAAAGTTTGAAATCCTCAGTTTGTTCCAGATACCTTTCATTGATTTTGCTTCTTCTCCGTTGCTCAGTGACTGAATGTTTAGAACGTATCGCACTAGCTTTATCATTATCCTTTGCATCTGCAATAAATCAAACACAGAATCAAAAAGAGAAAATTTGAATTATCATCCCAAACTCATCAAGACATAGCCATCGAGATTCAAAATCCAAGTAAACACATATATACGAGATAACAACTAAGAAAATGGTAATTCCCACGAATTGGATCAGGCAATTACCTCTGTTGTTGTTGCTATGAACTGTAGTGTTGGAAGATGGACCTTCCCGTTTGGAGCCGAAGTCCTCTTCTGCATACTCTTCTTCCTCTTGATTTGCTTTTCCGGTTCTCATCTTCGCCGGAGAATTTATCGACTGTTAATGGTATATTACAACTTTTGCCGTCGACGAGCTTTTTTTGTATCTTATTGGGTTTTTTTTTGGTGACTCGTGACTCAGCTTGAGTTTTGATTAGCTGTGGGAGAGACTATGGGAGCTCACTTGAGTTTCGTAACAAGTTTTTCTGATATTGACACGTGGCGAACTGATGTGATGATCGCGGTTTAGGCCACTAAATGAACCCTAGCTTATGATGCCACGTGGAGTTCACGTGAGAAGACGGCATTCTAACCTATCAAGATAAAGGTATCACGTGATGCACGTGGTCTCTTCTGATCTGTTAGTTTCACTTACCTTTTTTCTTTACCGACAAATATGATTTTATTGATTAGGAAGAATCAGATATTACAACAGAGTTTAGAAATAGTGGATATGAGTTAAATAATTTCCATGTATCTGTTGTATTAGTTAAAACACGTTTACTAAGTAAATGTACACATGTCTTCGCTTCCTTAAAGACCCAAGTAGAAACTGACGTTGCCATTGTCAAACTATATGAACATATCAGTCCGATTACATCAACAAGTTCTTGTTGCACTTTTTTAAGCTCATGAGGATTCTTCACTAGCTCCGTCACTGCCCATTCATGACGCCACCGTTTCGGTCCCACCAAACATCACATTCTAAAATATAATCCAATATCGTAATAAAAAATGACATTATTATGTTGATAAATTAAAATGACATTATTATGTTGATAAATTCTGGTTAATATGTCCAACTTGTACATCCAGGAATGTGCACATTCAAAGATCGAGTTTGGCTGCATTTATTATATAGAAATTTGGCTAATGTACAAGTTAATTGTGATCCAATATTAAAAAAAAAAATTACGGTTAATATGTCAATTTAAGATAAAATCATTTAACATGACAATTGCTTTGATGTTATCTCTTGTGAGCCTTATATGTGATGACTGAGAATCATTAGATTGAAAATCATCTTCACTGTTATAAAATGCCATTAGTTCATCGACCATATCGTCGTCCAAGCCATCATCATTCTCTTTTTTCGAATTCTTCTTTTCGATATGAGCATCAATGATTTTATCTATGAACCCATCTAATGACTTCCTTGCATTTTCTAACCGTTGGTTGAAACTACGATTAGTAAACCATCTCATCCACGGTAAACACTCTAGACATATCAAATGCTCCAAAGAGCTTCCAGAACTCTGGTAGTATCTTCACAAATTCGTCTTGGCTGTTGTGAGCGAATGAGCCAAATGCAGCTCGATACGTTATGTTCCGCGTCAAAACAAAAACTAACTCTCCAATATTAACTGGTGAACTGGTTTGTTCTGTCAATGTTTGAATCATCAAATTAATTTCTTCTCGTACTAATGACCATGACTCAGCCCGTTTTCTGCTAGCTAGCTTTATAACACAAGTCTTCCTCATTTAACGCCAAAATGACCATAGTTCACAAAGGCCATATCAGCCCGATTGTAAGTAAGATATGAGATCGCAGCATTAGCAGGCTGGTTTGCGAAAACCACATCTTGAACCTAACATAACTGAATACTTTAACTAAACAAAAAACTTCATCATACAAACAAGTTTTCTAACCAAATACCAAATAACAACAAGAACAATGTATGTAATTGGTGAGCAAAAGAAAAACATACATCGTTTACCGTTTTGTCTTAAATATAGAGAGAATAGATGGTGAAGAAGTTTTATTGTATGGTTATATACACATAAATCTGATTGTTATTTCAATGTATAGAAGAAAAAAATCCTAGATTTTATTCTTACTTTCTGAATTTGATCTGTCCATTTTTGATAATAAAAAATAACTAAAGATGATCAATTTGTTTCCCTTTTGAGAATTTAATATAAATCTATTTAGGAAACTAATGCTAGTCAATGTGCTATATCATAAGATTCAGTGTTCCAATAAGAATAAAAATATGTAATTCATTAACCAAATATATAAAAAAAAACAATATGTATTTTTATTGACTAATTCAAAATTTTCAATATAGTCTGTTAAGGATATATATATTTTTTGTCAATAATTGGACTGATAATGTCCGATTTGATAGCCAAATTCCACAGTCTAAATTTGTTTTTCTCCACTTGTATCGAAGAGGAAACGAACCTCAATACATTGAGAAGTTGTAAAGTGATTACACTACTGCGCCACATGTAGTAAATTCCAAATAGAATTTTGTCAAGCAACCTTAGTTAACCAGATTAGAAAGATCTTGAGTACGCAAATCACTTAATGAAAATACAAGTATACTAATGAGAAATCAAAATTAAGAGATTCTTCTCGTCGTGGATGGATGCATACTTTTAGTCTAACTATCACAAAAGTGTACACATTATTGCCACCGTTATCATGGTCATCAACATCAACACTTTTGCTTCCAAAGCTCCTACATAAACTATTTTTCTCTCAGAATATTCATGATCTTCTTTAATACAGAGCTTAGTTTCCACAATTCAGACAACAGATCTCCAACACAAATCCACCTTTAGTCACAAACAGATGAACTATAATTCACAAAAGTGTCAAGATTAAAGCAAGAAGAATGGACCAAACTACAATGATCGTAGACATTTTATCTTGTTTCCTAAACATTTCTTAAAGAAAAGACATGAAGAAACAATGACCCAAAGAGCATAAAGAGATAGAGAGGTCTGAAGAGTATAACCATTGCTAAACTAATTCTTCTCAATATTATCTAAGGTATGTATATCTTAAAATAATAATGTATTTGCATATAGTCAATTTATAATATAAAACGATTCAATTTGTAATTATTATGTAAAACTCGTATAAATTTAAAAAAAGCATAAACAATCATACTATCGGTTTTATGTCATGTGGTATTTTATAAAGCGACTATGGTCACTAATCACGATCATGTAATTATCTCTGTCCAAATATAAGTTGTTTGATACAAAAAAAAATTGTTTGATGGAAAAAAACATATTATCAGAGCTAGTATGGCATAATATCCAAAACTCGAACCTGAATCCGATCCAAAATAACCGAATCCAAACCGAACCAAAATCTATAAAATACCCGAACAGATTTTACATTATAAAAGTACGGATACCCGAACCCGATTGGATAAAACCCTAAACCCGAACAGGTACCCAAAATATATTATAAATTTACACAAATATATATATATATATATATATATATATATATTTATAGTTACACAAATATTTAAAATTATAATTAGAAATCTAAATAAACTAATGAATTTATAATCAATATAATAAAATAAAACTAAAATATTAAATATTTTAATAAGTTACGATTTTTAAAAATGTTTTTTAAAAAAATTTTGATTAAAAATTTAGTTAAAAAATCCCGAACCCGATCCGAATCCGAACCGAAATTTAATAGCCGAATCTACGAAAATAGCCGAATAAATTTTATATAGATAAATTTAAAATACCAGTAACCCGAAATAGCCGATCCAATCGGGTCCGAGAACTTGAATGCCCAGACCTAATCCGAGCCCCTTTTGATCCTGATTAATTGCTTAAAGAATAATAAATTAAATATTTAATTAAAAATAGCACATCGTTCTAAAACGGGTTTTGAGCCCATGTAAATGCGATAGCGGAACTAAGAAGCGGGTCGGGTCTAAATAAGATCCATGAAACGAGAGGTTTTATGAAGGGTTTATTCGGCGGCTGTACTTTCAGAGCGCCATCCTCTGTCTTTCTCCAGATCTCTCTTCTCTTCATCCCAAGTTCTAGTTTTCTAAATCGAGTTTTTGACTCGGTTTTCGAGTCTTCACTCTTCGATTTCTATGCTTTTATTGATCTCTCTAGGAAATTCAGTGGATAAATAGCCGAGCCACTTTGACCAATTCGTGTCGATCATTTAGAAGATTGGAAAAATGTGGAGGAACCTTTTGGGGAGAGCTTCTTTGCGAAAGATTAAGTTTTTCTCTAATTATAGCCCAGGCTCTTACTTTTCGGTGAATAGAATTCGTGGAGTTCTTTCGTCGGCTAATCTCAGTGGCGTTCCAAATGGATTATATATAAACCCAGTCAACGAATTGGGAACATTGAGTTCCTTCCGTTATTGTCAACACTATGCCTTTAATGGGTATGCTACAGCTGCGGAAGCGATTGATTCGACTGACCCTGAAGACGATTCTTCTGGGTCTGAAGAAGTTAATGAATTGATAATGGAAATGGAGAAAGAAACTGAGAGAATCCGTAAAAAAGCTAGGCTTGCAGCGAAACAGCCAAAGAGACTTGTGGGGGGAATGGGAGCACAGAAATACTACATGTTGAAACAAAGACAAATCAAAATGGAGACTGAAGAATGGGAAAGAGCGGCGAGAGAGTGTCGAGAAATTCTAGAAGATATGTGTGAACAGAAGCTTGCACCGAATCTTCCTATCATTAAGTCTTATTTTCTCGGATGGTTCGAGCCTGTGTGCAAAGCTATTCAAGCTGACCTTGATGCCTTCAAAATCAAGAAAGGGAAGATTCCTTATGCTCCTTATATGGAGCAGTTACCGGCTGATAAGATGGCTGTTATCACTATGCATAAGATGATGGGAGTCTTGATGACTAACGCCGAAGGCGTTGGCACGGTCAAGCTAGTAAATGCTAGTACACAGATTGGGGAAGCCATTGAGCAGGAGGTAAGTTTCCTTTCTAGTACTACTTTTGATGCTATTTCATGGTATAAGTTCGTAGGAATCTTGTAATTATCGTTGATGTATATTGCCTTGGTCCCATGGGTTATGAAGTGTATATTGGTTTGATGATGTGTGTATCAGGCCAGGATCAACAGCTTTTTGCAGAATACTAAGAAGAAAAGGAATGCAACTCACAGGGGGATCAATGATGAATCAGAAGCTGTATATGTTTCAGGAGAGACTGTAACCAAAGAAACGGAAATGGTGAAGAAACAAGTTTCTAAACTGATGAAAAAAAATAAGGTGAGGCAAGTTAGAGCAATAGTGAAGGAACATGACTCATTTAAGCCATGGGGTCAAGAGGCTCAAGTAAAGGTATGCGTATACTTCTACACTCGTTAATGCAAGTCTTGGAATAAATTCGTATTTTCCATCTCCTTTCTCTCTTTTCTAATTCAAGTATCGGCTTGTATTTCTAGGTTGGCTCACGTTTGATTCAGCTGTTAATGAATAATGCATATATACAACCTCCAGCCGAACAATTTAATGATGGTCCACCTGACATCCGACCTGCTTTTAAGCACACTTTCAGAACTGTCACGTTAGAAAATACGTAAGAGCTTTTCGATTCTGCTAATGCTCATTCACATGTATCTGTCTCTCCCTCTCTTTGTCCCTGCTGCTTATTAACATTCAGTTTTTATCCTCAGAAAAGCTAGCAGGAGATATGGTGTTATCGAATGCGATCCTCTTGTTCTACAGGGCCTTGACAAATCAGTAAGCCGAATTTTGGACTATGTTTTTGCTGTTCTGATATCAGTCATGCACCTTTGTGATGTTTGCGTCAGAACAATCTTTTACCACTATACATCAAAATTTGATTGAGTCTGAGACAATCTCTTTACTCTTTTCTCACTATTTTCCTCTGTTGAAACAGGCTAGACATATGGTCTTGCCCTACTTGCCAATGCTAATACCTCCCAAGAACTGGACAGGGTATGAGATCACCAATAGTTAGGACTTCAGTTGTTTCCTTGTTTACTTCTGCTACACGCTTTTATAGTTGTCTACTTTTCTGGGCATTTGTTAACGTGTAGCAATCATTGTGTACATTTATTTTGTACACGTGATATCTACAGTTTGCTCAAGTATGTTCGTAGATTTTCTATGTAACTTGATAGTATTTTACAGGTATGATCAAGGGGCACACTATTTCTTGCCTTCATATATCATGAGAACGCATGGAGCTAAACAACAACGTACTGTAATAAAACGAACTCCACAGGAGCAACTGCAGCCAGTATTTGAGGTCCGAGTTCCTTTAACTGTATAGTAGTTTGGTTTTGCCAAGCCTAACCATTTATTGGATGCTTAAAAGCAGAATTTGGAGTTGGGAATTACGAATATTTTGTTATATTAACAGGCGAGTTCTTGTGATACCCTTTGTTTATTCAGGCTTTAGATACTCTAGGAAATACCAAATGGAGAATAAACAAAAAGATGTTAAGTTTGGTGGACAGAATCTGGGCTAATGGAGGTCGCCTTGGTGGTCTGGTTAACCGCGAAGATGTGAGATCTCTCTTTCTCTCCTTCCCTTTTGGATCTACTTCTGAATCTTATTTATCTATACTCTTGCCATCTTCTTCAGAGAAGGAACTACTTATGATTTTTTCATCTCTTTATAAACTGTAATAGGTACCTGTTCCAGACAAGCCGGAAAGTGAAGACCAAGAAGAAGTAAAGAAATGGAAATGGGAATTGAAGAAAGCAAATAAAGAAAATGCTGAGAGACATTCACAAAGGTGTGATATAGAGCTCAAACTCGAGGTAAGAGTAGACTTCTTTTTGCTCACCTTCTGCCGCTTTGATGTATGAAGACATCATTGTACATTTATTTGATTGAGCAGGTGGCACGTAAAATGAAGGACGAGGAAGGTTTCTACTACCCTCACAATGTTGATTTTCGTGGCCGAGCATATCCCATGCATCCATATCTTAACCATCTCGGTTCTGATCTGTGTCGTGGTATCCTTGAGTTTTGTGAGGGAAAGCCTCTTGGGAAACCGGGGTTACAATGGCTGAAGATACATGTAGCCAACTTATATGCTGGTGGAGTTGATAAGTTGGCATATGAGGATCGGGTTGCATTTACCGAGAGTCACTTAGAAGATATATTTGATTCTTCTGATAGACCTCTTGAAGAAAAAGGTGGTGGCTTAATGCAGAGGATCCCTTTCAATGTTTGGCTGCTTGCATGAACCTTTCCGAAGCCTTGAGAAGCCCCTTCCTGAAGCTGCTATATCTCATATCCCCATTCACCAGGTACTCACTTAATTGTGTCCTCATCAGAACTGATTATGTTGGCAGTAACTGACGTTTCAAAACACTGTACATATTATATAATGTGACTAGTGTGAGTTTGAAAAAGGCTTCATATCACAATTTCTTCTTTCCTAGTGTATTTTTTACCTGTGCACAATCGTTTTATCATAACCATGCTTGAACCTTGAAGACTTTTTGTCATATTTTTGTCACAATTTCTCGTCATCTATGCTCTTTAAGTAGATATTCTTACTTTTCTATATTAATTTTTATTGCAAGGATGGTTCATGTAACGGTTTACAACACTATGCTGCTCTTGGGAGGGATAAGGTATGCCATTAGTGTTACAGACTGCAGTTCTCATTTGCATGTGTCCTCTCGCAACAGGCAATTATATTTCACAGTTTCTATATTCATTTCTTTCAATTGGCTCTGTCCATAGTTGGGAGCAAATGCTGTCAACCTCGTTACAGGTGAAAAGCCGGCAGATGTGTATGCAGAAATTGCTTTTAGGTACCTTTATATATCTTTCTATCTTCTTATCTCTCTGGCTATTGTGACACTATAGACAGGATTATTAACCTGATTTAATTCCTAATCAGAGTTCACAAGATCATGCAGCAAGATGCACAGGAAGATCCTGAAACGTATCAGAATGCTACATATGCCAAACTCATGCTCGACCAGGTTTCTGATATCTCTTGCTTGTTTAAATTGGCCAGCTTCTGCCAAACATGTTACCTGACAACTAATTTTTATCCTACGACCATGGATTAGATATACTGCTACTATGTCTCACCTCAATATTTGATTTGTATTATATGATCTGATAATAGGACTCTTCTATTGAAATTCCTTAGGTTGACAGGAAATTGGTAAAACAGACTGTCATGACATCAGTGTATGGGTTACTTATTCTGGCGCACGTGACCAAATGAAGAAGAGGTTAAAAGAACGTGATGCCTTTGGGGACGATTCACAGACCTTTCACGCAGCTTGTTATGCAGCAAGAGTATGAAAATGATTACCTGCTTGGTTTGGGCAATACGCTTTGTGTGATTTTCCAATTTTAATCTGCGAATGATTTTGGGTTTTTGGCATCAAATGTTCACTCCTCTGTTGGGTCTGTTTCTAGATCACTTGAAAGCATTGGAAGAGATGTTTGAAGCTGCAAGAGCTATCAAGAATTGGTTGGTGACTGTGCAAAGGTCAGTCTTATATCTGTGACGCCTCTATAAAGGCTCTACATAAGAAATCATAAGCTACTAAGGAATTTTCACTTGACAATTGGTTACAACAATAAGAGCTGTTTTCTATGGTGGGACAGATTATAGCTGCAGAAAACAAAGTAGTTTGTTGGACGACTCCTCTTGGACTTCCTGTTGTACAACCCTATCGGAAGCCTGGTAGACACTTGGTAATGCTTTAATTTCGTTGGTGCATGAAGGAGCACATATTATCAGTTGAAGAAATTGATAGTGGCTCTTAAATGTCACTGATATTGAGAGTATTCAACTTTTGTAGGTTAAGACTACCCTTCAGGTGTTGACACTGAACCGTGAGACGGAAAAGGTAACCCAACCAAGTTTCACTCACTATAATAGCTTTTCTCCATATTTTCCATCAATTGGCTGATAAGCATGATTGTAGTTATAGTGTAGATAGAAGGGAAGGGAAATAGATTATAGGTCATTGATCATTTGGTGAGTGAGAGCCTTATAACTTAGGGAGAGATTAGGGACTCTTTAACAAACCCTAGATTGTATTTCTCTTCATTGTTGAGTGATAATGAGAGATAAGATTCTAGTTCTTATCATTGATATTACGTACTAGACATTTTTATGGAGAGAAAGAGAAGGGTTTAGCCTACACCTTGTCATGATGTAGCATTTAAATAGATTTAAAGACTTGATGTGTTTTAAACAAAATCGTCTCATCTTTCTGCACCATAAAAATGATGTATGCTTGGTTCAGGTCCAGGCAAGAAGGCAGATGACAGCTTTCTCACCAAATTTTATACATTCTCTCGATGGATCTCACATGATGATGACAGCAGTTGCCTGCAACAGGGCGGGCTTGAGTTTCGCAGGTCAGCTCTTGCCTTTCCATATGCATCTAACCAATGTTGATTTTTCATTTTAATAGATTCTTACTCTTTATACAAGTGTCTTATTTGTAGGGGTGCATGATTCGTTCTGGACGCATGCCTGTGATGTTGAAACAATGAACACAATTCTTAGAGAGAAGTTTGTCGAACTCTACGAAAAGCCAATCTTAGAAAACGTAAAAGAATCTACTTATTACATCTTGCAGAGGGCATGCAGTTACCAACATTTACATGTTTCTTTCTTCACTTATAACTAAACTCATGATGGGTCGTATTTCTGTGTATTGATAGCTGTTGGAGAGTTTCCAAAAGTCATTCCCAGAACTAAGGTTTCCACCATTACCAGAACGAGGCGACTTCGATCTGAGGGAGGTCCTACGGTCGACATACTTCTTCAACTGAGCTACAGCACATTCAGATTACTTATATATTGGAAGCTCCAATACTCCATCTAACATTCAGGGCAGAATAAGTTTGCTCTGCTTCACGTCAACACGATAGCGAAAGGGAAAAGATTCTTTGCAATCAGCACTGAGAAATGTTGATGGTTAACCTCAACTCAGAGGTGGGCTTCGGGTTACTTGTAAATAAGAAAGAGTGTTTCAAATCCTGGCAAGAGGGAACGCGTGTGGTTAAAGTATCGAACCAGTGGCATGGCACTCCAAATTCCTGGTAGCTTCTGATACATCACGACTCAAAAATTTCAATATTGGCCTGAGCAGTTTTTTTCTTTTTGGGGTTTATGTTGTAAACACCGAAAAGAACTGCTATATGAGAATTATTTAGATAGTCTTAGTAGACACTTCACTTTTTCGTGGACGTGTAAGCTATTTTGTATAATAATAGACACAATATATTTAATCATTATGCATTTGGGGCACAGATTGTGGAATAAGATGAAGCAGATTAAGAGGCAATCCTAGAGAGTGATTAAAGGAGAGGCTAGAGCTGTTGATTTCTGTTACAAGCTGAGTCGCTTCAGCAGATGTGCATTCTTTGCAATAGGCTTTCAATATTGGCACATAAACACCAAATCCCACAGATCATCCTTCCCGAGCAATAATTTCCTCTTAAGAATTTATGATTCCAAACCCAACTGAACTGTCAAATTCGAAAGACTGAACCATAGTCACAACACAAAACCAGGTCCCAAACATTAGAACTAAAATAACGTAATTAACTTTGATTTTTGAGTTGGATACAGTAAGGTCTAATCACCTTCATGTTGTTTATAATTATTGTTAAGTCCTGGTGCATGTTTATATAACTAATTTGACAGATGTTTTTCTATTTTCTAATCCCAATTTGTTTATTGTAATTATTTATATATTGCATTTGACGGTTGACGAAAACATGGTTTGCATTTGACGTTACTTCAATATCTAGAATCAAAATTGCTTGATGCTAAAACATATTTTCGTAATCAAAATCAATATATTTTATTTGTATGTGTAAGTTATATGCTCGTACTTATGTGATTTTCGCGATAAACTTTTTGTAGTTTTTGAGTTCGAGTGATTTAGTATTCAAACAATATTAGAAGTGAACCAAAATTATGAATTGTCAACTCATTAATTGGCAATACATACAAATCTCATTATCTTTTGGTACGTAGTAGTGGCATATACGTAGATATATATCTTATCCTCAAGTGGGAAGCAAATAACCAAAGACGCGATCAAAACTATAGAACATACGTCATGTTCACATGTGCAATATATAAAAGTCAATGTAAATCAATTGCATATCGTACCAATTCAAGAAGAAAGCTTCCTCTTATCATTAAACATAAGAAAATATTACAATGACATTGGTCCTCTCTACCTAATCATTATCTTATTTGAAACAAAGTACAACATTGAGAACTTATGTGGAAAATGTCAAAAATCAAAGTACAATAAAGTTTCTTTAACTTTTTCTAAGCATTACCATTCACTCTTTTGGTTTATGCAAGAAGAAACGAACAAAAGAGTCAACAAAATCCAAACACATGTTTTGGTAAAGAGTGCTTTATATGGAGGTAAAAGGTATAAGGGTTTTAGAAAGGACTCTGCTTTGACACCTTCAACTTCTTTTACAGAATCCCATGGAATCTGACTCTGTCCCCACTTTCTGCTAAAAAGTCGTCTCTTCTGTCATTATCAGAGCAACAGATTTACCTTTAGTGGGTTTCAACCATTCTGAAACAGAGGACCAAGTGTATCTTCCTAGTCTTATACCAGATGAAGTAAGAGTAGGAGGCTTGGTAAGCCGAGGGAAACAAAGGCTAGTTGAGAACAAATGGGATGTCGGTAAGACTTTCTTCCATCGTCTCTTCTTTCTTTTGCATCTTCTTCAAGGAAGAGTAGTTTATCGTTTTGCTTTTTTGAGTCATCTCAATTCTCAAACCAACAAAGTTTCTCACCTTCTTATGATCTCAGACGCAAGAAGATGTCGTCACAAGTGATACACTGATTGGATCGTTGTTAAGATCAATTTCCGAGGTAATCAAATCTTTGGAATCCTTACAAGCAGGAACAGAGAGTTTCCTCGAGTGTGCCTCTTATTTTTATCGAGTTTCAGTGGTGTTAATGGAGATACAGACAGCAGAGAGCAACGTCATATGTTCAATAGATATGTTTGAATCACTATCCGAGAGTGTAAATGCAGCCAAGGATATGGTTGAGAAATCTCAAGAAAGCACCGGACCTGAATCAACTACTGATCTGAGAAGCATCGAGGCAGGTCTTGAATCTGTTGTGAAGCAGGTGGGTGTAACTTTGAAGGCTATACCTGGATCAACAATCGATGAGGAAGAATATGTAGGAGTGGTTATACAATCCCTTTCAAATGAGATGCAGGCTGCTAACATTGGAGATGGCAGTAAAAGTAAGGTGATAGAGAATGGGGAACAGAAGATATCTGCAACACATACACCAGGAATTGAGTCAGAACAAATAGAGACAGATCTCTATCCCACTGATCCTGAATGTTCGTATGAAAGTTACCTGACGTACAGTGAATCACAATCACAAATGAACGAAATACCGGATATCCCAAGCCAGAGCACAAGTGTTAGCACCCAGAGAAAGTATGGAAATCTTAGTGAATCCTTGTCAATGCTACCGCAGGTGACACAGTTCACCGAGCCTCCATACCAAGCTTTCATCTGCCCGTTGACCAACGATATAATGGAAGATCCAGTCACCACAGAAACAGGAGTAACCTGCGAAAGAAAAGCAGTAACAGAGTGGTTTGACAGCTTTGGGAACTCCGATGAGATTACCTGTCCAGTTACCGGGCAAAAGCTAACCACCACATTAAGTGTCAATGTTGTCTTAAAAACTATCATTCAGGAATGGAAAGTACGAAATGAGGCAGCAAGAATCAAAGTGGCTCATGCGGCTTTATCCTTAGGTGGTTCAGAAGGTATGGTTATCGAAGCATTAAGAGATCTGCAAATGACTTGTGAAGGGAAAGAGTACAACAAGGTACAAGTCCGTGAAGCTGGGATCATTCAGCTGCTTGACAGATACCTCCTGTACAGAAGTAAAGATGTAAGATATGAACTATTGCAACTGTTAAGGATACTGGCGGATGAAGAAACTGATGACAGAAAGGTTAAATTTCTTTCATTTACCTATAAAGCGGGAGCACTATCTTACATGATATGGCGGTGGAGAATTTTTTTGTCTATCTAATTTTATAGACATTCAGGAAACCAACTACTTAAACTTGCAGCGTAGAAAACGTTTCATGAGTTCTTGTTTCTATACAATTTAATATGATAAAGTTATCTTACAGGAAATGATTGTGAATACGATAACTATGTCATGCATAATCAAACTTTTGGGAAGCAGTCACCAGCCTGTAAGACATGCAGCACTAGTTTTACTGCTTGAGCTTTCAGAATCTCTACATGCATGTGAGAAGATTGGGAGTGCTACAGGGGCTATATTGATGTTAGTTACCGCAAAGTATAACAGAGAGTTGGATGTCTTTGCTTCTGAAACATCAGACAAAATCTTAAGAAATCTAGAGAAATTCCCTGCTAATATCAAGCAAATGGCAGAGAGTGGGCTATTGGAACCTCTTCTCAATCATCTAGCACAAGGTAATTCTTTACTGCTTTTCTCTCCAGATTTTTGAAGCATTAGTAATGTTAATCAATATCAGTTTACTCTCAAACTATTTACTTCAAGTTTAACTAAACAAAGCATATGGCAGGGAGTGAAGAGACGCAGGTGGTAATGGCTGCATACCTCGTCGAAATTGATATCGCACACGAGAAAAAAACTTATGTAGCTGAGAAGGCTTTTCCTGCGCTGATTGGGCTGGTGCAAAGTGAAAATGTTGAGGCTAGAAGAGTTGCATTCAAAGCTCTTGCTGATATTTCATTTTATCACCCTAACAACCAGATACTCGTGGAAGGTGGCATCATCAAGACCATGGTTGAAGAGATGTTCACCAAGCGCGTGTTCAGTGACCTGATAAACTCCAGGAATGAAGCTGCCACAATACTTGCAAACATACTGGAATCTGGGTTGGAACATGAGAACTTTGAAGTGAATACCCATGGCCACACATTAGGCTCGGATTACTTTGTATACAACATCATCCACATGCTCACGAACTCAAGCCCAGATGATCTTAACATTAATTTGATCAGGATTCTCCTATCCTTGTCTAAATCGCCCCGAGCAATGGCAACTATAGTCTCAGTGATTAAAGAAACAGAAGCAAGCTTTGCCATGATAGAACTCATCAACAATCCTCATGACGAATTGGGGGTTGGAGCATTAAAACTTCTCATTGCGCTTACACCATACATTGGTCACACGCTTTCAGAGAGACTATGTAAAACTAGAGGCCAACCAGCGAATCTTATCCAGTGCCCAGTAGAAGCAAATCAGATAACAGAAAGGCATGCTGTTTCAGCCAAGTTACTTGCTAAACTGCCTCACCAAAATCTGACTCTTAACCTAGCACTGGTCAATGAGAGCATCGTGTCTGAAATTCTGCATGCAATCCATCTGATCCAAAAAAGTGGAACACGAGCAAGCAGGTATGCAACTGATTTTCTGGAAGGTCTCGTTGGCATATTAGTGAGATTCACAACTACACTGTACGAGCCCCAAATGACGTACTTAGCCAGAAACCATGATTTTACATCACTGTTTACTGATTTGTTGATGAAAACATCAAGCCACGAAGTTCAAAGCATATCAGCGACTGGACTAGAAAATCTATCATCTATAACTATGAATTTGTCAAGGCCACCCCAAACTAGGAGCACGAAATTCATGGGATCACTGAGTATACCTAGGTCTTTCTCCCTCCGTTCTACCAAAAAGAAGCAAATAAAGATCTGTGAAATTCACAGAGGGGTATGCTCTGCACAGAACACATTTTGCTTGGTTGAAGCAAATGCAATCACAAAGCTTTTAGCATGTTTCCAGAGTGATAAAGTGGAGGTAGTGGAGTCAGCATTATCTGCCATATGCACGCTATTAGATGACAAGGTTGATGTGGAGAAGAGTTTAAGCATACTGAGTGGAATGAATGCAGTACAACTAGTTCTAAATGCAGTCAAAGAACACAAGAAAGAGTCTTTATTTCAGAAAGCATTTTGGATGATTGACAAATTCATACTTAGAGGCGGAGATAAGTATGCCAGTCACATATCACAAGACAGGATGCTGTCAGGTATGTTGGTTAGTGCCTTCCATCGTGGAGATGATAATACAAGGCAGATGGCAGAAAATATATTGAGGCGTTTAGAAAAGATGCCAAGTTTCTCTACCTATATCACATAAAAAAAACTGGCATGAGAAAACCTGTGAGACGTAACTGATATAAACTATTGCTCTCTGTCTCTTTCTCTGTATTCACTGTGTATAAAGTTTTCAGTTTGACATTTGACTTTACTTTGTGGTCAGAATATAAACAGTTGTTTGAATAGAGAGTTTTAGCTTAAGATCATCCTCATGACAACCAGTATATATATAAATATTCCAAAATCTGTCTTCCATAACAAACAGGTCTCACCTCTGTTTCTTTTGCTCTGAGCCCTAGCTTTTTGAGTTTGAGACTCGTATTTCTCCCTCAACCCTTGCCTGCGTACGAACCCTCATAGCCCTTGGGCTTGAGTCTCTGAAGATATTGAGAAGATGGTCAAGGGACGTTCCATTGTCAAATCAGAACATGGACTCCTTCCCATCACCGATAGCAATTTGAGAAATGGAAGAACTGTATCCATAAGCTCTAGCAGTGTTCTAAGTAAGAAAACAATCTGATGTCCAGTGTCTACATTAATTTAATGAATGTCACTGACTGGCAGTCCACCTGAATCTTCTCGACTCTGTTTTAGTTTTCAGACTAGCGAAGCCATGTCATCATGCTTCGCTGTAAGTGTCAGAAAAATTCAAGGGACAACCTACCAGAAATCTCCGCATGAGCAAGTTCCATCTTTAAAACGGTGAAACCTAACAGCATCTCTGACAAGTATTTCTCTACCAGTGACACTGGAAATATGTTTAGTGGCATTGTGGCAATCGACACACACTCTAAGATTTTTTCCCACTCTAATAGGTAAGTTTGCGGGTAAAAATATCAATCCAAAAGCAATTGCGAGCCTTTCACTGTGATAGCTTAGCATCTTTATTTTAACGGCTTCCTCGACATCATGGTTGACAAAACTAGTATCTGGTTTATAACCATTATCTATAATTTTTTCGTTTAATTCTTCGAGCTTAGCATATATCTGATCTGAATATGGGCTAGACTCGTCATCCGGAGAGAAACTGTGCAATTTTCCTTTCCATTTGATCCAACTCTGTCCAGGTTCTTTTCTCACATTCTTCTCTCTCATTCCACGCCTTAACTGGGCCACACAATCCCATTTTCCTTTTGAAGCATATATGCTTGATAATAGGGTATAGCCAGCGGGATGATGAGGATCTAGTTCTATGAGTGATTCAGCCGCCCATTTGCCTATTTCTAAATTACCTTTGTTTCTACATGCGCTGAGTAAAGTAGTCCAACCAATTGCATCTGGAAGAATAGGCATCCCGTTTATGAAACGCATGGCTTCCTCTAACCTTCCAGATCGACTGAAGAGATCAATCATGCAAGAATAATGGCCATTACTCGGTACTATTCCATATTCATTTATCATTAACTCAAAATATCTTTGACCTTTCTCCACTAATCCGGCCCTGCTGCAAGCTGAAATAACACCGGTCAAAGTCACTCCATCAGGTTTCAGTCCATGTTGTACCATTTTGTCAAACAACTGAATAGCCTCATTGGCCCTTCCGAATTGGGCATACGCAGAAACCATAGCAGTCCAAGAGATTTCATCCCTTACATACATCTCGTTGAACAGCCTAGTGGAATCATCAATATCTCCACATTTTCCGTACAGAGTCACCAATGAATTTGAAACAGTGACATAATGTATTAAGCCAGAAGTAATAGATTTTCCGTGAAACTGGGAGCCCTCTTCTAAGCTAGTTATGTTGGCACACGCACTAATAGCTTGTCCCAGAGTATAATGATCTGGGTCAATTCCACTTCTTTGCATTTCAACGAAAATTCTAACAGCCTCTTCAGCACGCCCGGTCTGGCCATAGCCCACAACCATTGCTGTCCAAGACACAACATTTTTCTGCTTCATTCTATCAAAAACCGTCTTTGCGTAGTGTATACACTTGCACTTGCAATACATGTCAATGAGAGCACTGCCTACATATATGTGATTTTGAAGATTGGTCCTGACGATACAAGCATGAATTTCTTTCCCTTTGTTTATTGCTCCTAATCCCCCACAAGCAGGTAATACACTTCCAAAAGGAAATTGATCCATCTTCCAGCCTTGTATTTTCATCTCTCTGAAACATTCAATAGCCTCCTTTTCCAGTCCATTTTGAACAAGTCCTTTAATCATCCCTGACCAAGTAACTGAATCTTTCTCCATTTTTCGAAATAACTGTAGTGCATCTTCGACCATTCCACATGCTAGAAGGCCACTCATCAGCGAATTGTACATAACCGTATTTCTATCGTCTAGCCTGTGAAAAACCTTCTTTGCGTGAGAGATGAAACCAAGTTTTGCATACATATCCAACAATGTGCTCCCAACTAAAAGATTAGACTCAAAGCCAAGTTTCATAACCTTCCCGTGAATCTGCTTTCCCAGATTAACATGCCCATTACTAGAAGAAAGTTTCAGCATTGTCATCAACGTCACCCTTGTCAAACTGCCAGGAAAATCTCTCATCATCGTTTTATAAGCCTGGAAAGCTGCACCAAACAATCCACTCAAGGAATAGCCTTCAATAAGCATGTTCCAAGTGACACCATCACGATCAGGAAGCCTATTGAAAGTATGCTCCATCTCCGAGATATGCCCAGATTTTGAATAAGCCAAAAGAAGGTTGTTCCAAGAGAAGAGGTTTGGTTGAGAAATTCCATCGAACACTTGGCGAGCATAAGTGGGGCTTTTCATTACAGCATAGGCGTGGACCATTTTGTTCAGTAAAAATCTCTCTGGAGAGGGAAGAGCTCTGATAATATGTCCGTGAATCATCTTCGCATGGCGGATCTGATTTCTAGCTCCCAAACTAATGCATTGCATTAACAGAACAGAATAGTAGTTAGACGCCATTGTCTTCGTCACTTAATTGGTTGTTTTGACTCTTTACAACGAATAAAAGAGATTGACAACAACAATAGCCACTAAACTCGGTTTACTTTTACATAAGCGATAAATAGCACATTAGGAAACACGATTACACTGTATTTTTTATATTAATCAAATATTTACATATGTATCTCTAAGAAAATGATTACAAAAAATGACTTGTATAACGTTTGGTGAGTACTGATCTCAATTATTTTTTTAGTTCTACTGTTTCAGTTCTAACACTGCTCTATTCATCTGAATCACAAGTCAATCACCATATATTTTCCAATATACAAATACTCAAAAAGATGGCAAATTCAAAAGGTTAAAACTTGTATAGAACTTTTCTGCATTGTTGGTGTTCACATTTTTTACTCTTCTTTCTCTAAATTCTCAAATGCTTAGTAGTAGTTTTGTATTCGTTAATAGTAACATCATTATAATATAGACTCTATATTACATAGTAGCTTAAAAAAAGATTACAATCATTTAATATTCTATCTAACAGGAAGAAATATCAGGGCTCAACCTTCATATTTGCAGCTGGAAGTGATGCTGTAATAAACAAAAATTACAGCTAAGTTTTACCAATAATTGATCATTATTTGGTTAAAAAATTAGTAAAAGAAAAAAAACAAGTTTCAGTTTTCACCTGTAGCTGCTGCTTGAGGATCAGGTGGGACATCACCAGCTCCACAGTTTATGTGGATTACATTTTGCAGATCACCTTCCCATCCATTTGTCTCCTATTTACACAAAATAATCACAAACAATGTCAGATTATGAGCTAGGATATGTTCAATTTTGTTAGACCCGTCTGTTATACATACTTGTCGTTTGTATCCACCACCGTTCATGGGAGACATCGGAGCGCTAATGGTCCTTCCAATGCTGGAAAGGGTCTGTTGCATGAATCCATGTGGTAGAGGAGGATAAGCCATTGACATATTTTGGGGAAATGGTGTTGCAGATGAAGAACCAGCTCTTAGTTGAAGTGCCTGCGCATAAAATTTTTGTTTATAAGAATCTCATGATGACTCTAATAATAAGATGAATTTGTTTCAGTCTCTTACATCTTTTGAAAGAAGACCTTCAAGGTTAAAGTCCATTTGTGGGTTCACAGTAGCAAGTTTCATCGATAAAAACTGTGTACAAAAACAAAGTGAGAATGAAAGGGAGAAATTAGATTGAATACAATAAGCAAACACAAAGAGCACATAGTTGTGAATAAAGAAATGTCATACCTCGACTTGTCGTTGTAGTGATTGCACATAGTTAATGATTTCGTCAAGCATAACTGCCTTTCCTGTCACCTACAACACACACATTTATTTTCCTGCATTAGCTTTGTTTCCCTTTTTATATATTTATATTCATCAGCATTTTTAGAAGACTCTACCTTGTTACAACCCGGCACAAGATCTTGAAGAAACTTCATCCTTTCACTGATTTTTTCTCTCCTAACCTGTAATCACAAAGTGTTAGATGAACCTACAAGAGGCAATTGTTTGTTTCTATTTAAATTCCGAGATAGTATTAGAAGCTGTACTCTTTCTGCAAGACTATGGCTATTTGTGGCTTGGCCTCTTCGCGCCCTCACATGAATATATCCATCTTTTGGAGGATCAGAAGTTGTTTGTTTGCCCTGTTGTTTCCCACTGTTTGTCTTGTTTCCAGGTGAATTTCGACTTTGCTCACCATTCCGGTTTTTATCACCATTGTTATCTGGTTGTTCCTCAGATTGCTGAGATCTTTGTGATTGAGCTGCTTCAAAATTCTACACAGAAATATTGTGGATGTTAAAAACCAAATTTAATAAGGCAGAGAGGAAAAAAACTAATTCAAATCTTCACCTGCCCATTGCTTTTCCTCTTCCTTGTGGCAAAACCTTTGGGAGAGGTTTCACCGCCTTTCCGACAGTTACCACCACTAGACTGAGTATCCTCAGATACATTTCCTGATCCAGGAATATTCGGTTTAGCTTGTTCACCAGATTTACCATTTGAGTCTTTTAAAGCTGTAGATGCATCATTATGGGGTTCACCAACATTAAGTTCACTACTTGGGCACTGCCCTTGCATTGTTCCACCACTTTGAAGAAGCAACCCAATGGACTCGGGATTCCCAAGTGGTTGATTCACCATATCACTAAAATTCCCACCACTAAAGAGCGAAAATCTCGCAGCACGCTCTATAAAACCTGAATCAGCCGGGAACTGAGCCATGCTCGGAGGGAGGAAGCTACTGGCATTTGGCAAGAAAATACCATTGCCTTTAGGAGGCAGCAAATTAGGCAGATTCCAACCCATTTCAAGAGATCTATCAATATTACCCCTAAATGAAGAAGAGGATGAAGCATTGCCACCATTGTTCTGGACATTAAAACCGCCATAACCCACAGCTTGAACATTTGTAGGATCATACCAAAGAGTTTGCCCAAATGAATCCATCATCTGAGATGGAGAACAAGACGAAGGACAAGCTGAAATCAGATTTTCTGGAGGAGGATATGAATCAGTCGGCGCAGTAAGATTCGAACCAGAGATTCGCCAATCTACAGACGGATTATTAACCGAATCATAGTTATCACAATTCCTCTTTTCTGCTGAAAATTCCTCTTTCTCACTTATATCCATCTTCTTCTAAAAACTTTATAAACACCACTATTCGAAAACCTCCAAGATTAAAACCACTACAAATCAAAAAGCCTCGCCACACAAACACATTCACCTTCTTCTATAGAGTTTCAGTGTACACACAACCCATTCTGAAGAACAAGAGAACCACAAATCAATAGAAATTGAAGACACGAGCGAACTTAATAAAGCCGCAGAAAAAGGTGAAGAATCAGTCAACGGAAGAGAAAAAGGATCATGATTTATTTCCGTACGAACCTAAAAACCCTAAGCCAGATTTAAGCAGATTATCGAGCTAAAAGAGTCAGAAGAAAGGTACCCATTTACAGAATCTGTGTCACTTTTCTGCACAAACTTGAAATCTTTTCTTCAATTTCTAATCAAAAACTTTATCGAACTGGGTCCTTTGGGGTCAGATAATAAAACCCCTTTCTCTGTTCTTCCGCTGCAGAAGGAAAGAGAGAGAGAGAGAGAGATAGCAAACGAGTGGCTTTTTAGAAATGGAGAGAAAGAAAAAGGAAGTGAAGAAGAAGAAAGGGAAAAAAATCGCTAAAGGTTCTGGATTTATATCCACGCTTGCATAAAAAACAGAGCTTTTGATCATTAAACATAAACACCGCCATAGCCAAAGTATTCAAGCATTATTTACAGAAAATTTTTAACTTTTTCGGGCGAAATATTTAGTTTCAAAGATTGGTTAAAAACTTGAAATCGATCACTCAACTAAACCTGTATGGTTTAAGTCGTAATTATTCTAATTCGAGCAATCAGCTGACAGTGACAACTTTCGTTTTGGGGTTATCTTATTATTTGTTTTCTTTTGTTATTAAAATCCTCGAAAAACAGGCTTTCATGATTTCTTTTCTTGTTTTCATAATTTATGAATTAAGTTTGTCTGGTAATAATTTCCAAAAATCCCACCTTTTTCCGTCCATATATTTTACTATACATTAGAAAAAAACTTAAGACTTTGCAAACTAGTTTATCCAACTAATTACATGGTTTGTAAAACTGTAACCCAATATCTTAACATTTAACATAATGTTTTTAAATATATATATATACATGATGATGATTAAACTGTACATAGAAAAAGAGACTATATATGTTTTTTAGATCCTTCTGCCAATACATAAGAAAATAGCTTTTTTTTATAAATACTAGTGTTTCTCGATCTCGCCTTTCCTTTAATTTTTTCCATGATTTCGTACAATTCTAATTCTTAGATTTATTTTTGTTGGTATTGTAACTCAATTTTCATATGTGAGGTATGTTTATTCACAATATCAGATTCATCATCAACTTGTTCTTTGTATAATCAGTGATAATATTAATTTTCAGTTGAGATAGCTGATAATTAAAGTCAATGTTTTAGCCGAGTCTTTTCAAAATTTATATTTTAATTTCTTTCTTTTACATTTTGTCTCCAAAAATTTCATATTTGACTGGCTTATGTATCTCAACTATATTTTACTTTGGTTTTAATATAATACCTACGAACAAAAAAAAAAATTTCCTCTTAAGAACAAATCCATATAAGTTAAGCCTAACTCATACCATCGTTAATTTACACTGTATTTTTTCTCAGCCAAACAATGAAATAATATTACCGAGTTTTTTGTCACAATATTGCTTGACATTAGTAATCATTAGTCGTAATCTTTTACATATTTATCATGAAATTATAATAAATTTATAGCATATCTAATAATAATTTGGCCCTGTAATGTTTGCTAACATACCTAGTTTTGTCAGTCATGTGCATACTTTTATGATTTTATCAGCTAGTTTCGATTTGGAATAAGTTCAAATTGTCATAATCAAATTGTTTTTTAAAATAAAGAAGTTAATCTTACCATTGCGCAGTGTTTATATAATACATGTATAATGCTTGCGAATAATCATAACAATTATTGGTTTCATGTTCAAGGTTTTGGATTTTGTACCGAATCATAGGTAATTCTTAAATAAATATATATTCATTTTCATGCACGGTTTGTTGGTGATTTTTTAAATAAATAAAAATACAAAGTTAATTTTGTGTCTTTTGACCGCTTGCTTTCATTAAAGAATATTTTAGCAGCTCAAGTCTAGTTGTAAACTGTACTGCTAAAAATTAATAAAAGATTCATAGCAACTACATAAATAGATTAATAAATATCAAAAAGCAAGAAAAGAAAAATATATTTAATATTAGTATATTAGTTAGATCTTTTTACTGTGTGTCTTTGGGAATAGTTTAATTAGATAATTAAGTTGTTGCATTCTGTCAGCTTAGACAACTTGAGACTCCTTTATTCAAATTAAAACTATTCGTACGTCTTGGTTAGTCAAATAATCTACGAGATCTTCGTGGTTCATAGAGGTCTTAAAATATACAGCTATTTCGTATTTTAAAATAGAAAATTCTTTCCACTTTTTTATCACTAGTAACCTTTCTTTTATCTATGGACGTTTTTTTATAAACAAAACTTGCAAAATATTTTATGCCTACGTTTATTTTCTGTGACAATAATGTTTTTTTTATGAGATATTTTAGTCCAAAAATATATAAACAATAAGATGTACATGCATGCTTAGAGTTTGAGAAATTTACAAGTAATGAAAAAATATAATTTGTTGCTTACAAAAATCAAAAATGAACGTGGATCGAGGCTTTCTCCCAACTTCTAATTATAAAATTTACAAAAAAATACTAGATGATACTCATAATACATATTTATAAAACGAGGTTATGCACTTCCACTTAAATTATACAATTTAGACAAAATGATTGTTGACAAAAATAAAAGACGAAAAGACATTGCATCCTATAAAAATATGTTTTATAGAAGAAAAAGTTCAACACGTAATTTACAGTATTAATATTTACAACAACTACACTTGCTATTGTTAGAAAAATGTTGGACAGTCATACAATAAAAGCTAAGGGCCTAATAATTTGAACCTACCAATTTCAATTTCCATATTCCAATGCAATGAAAGTGATAACGATTTCATTCAGTGCATCTTAACATACTTAGGCCACCTCTAATCCATACTCTAAATTTAGTGCGAAAATAATATTAAATTTAATATTTTGATATTTTATTTTATTTTTCATCTCTAATCCATCCACCAAATATTAAAAAACAATTCTTTAATATTATATTATTAAAATTTTAAATTCTTTTTATTATTATATTATTAAATTAATTATTTTGTTAATTTCATAATAGTTTGATTAAATAGAAAATAATATTTTACACTAACTCTAAAAAAAAAATTATAACTCATTAAATAGAAATTAACATTCCATTATTAGAAAAAAAAATATTATACTAATTTTCAGAATTAATGTACTCAGACCACAAATGTTCAACTAATGCATTTCAAATTTCGACATGAGCTTCTCAATCTTTAATTTTTCAGTGTCGAGCTAAAAATTCTTGAAACCGAGCATCATCATCACTCACTTCTCAACTTTTGATGTTAAAAATTCGGTTTGATTTTCAATTTTTTCGTTCATACTCTATGATCATATTATGTATTATAATACAAGTTGTCATTATATCATGTAACACATGCTTTTAGGTCTGACCACAATTGCAAATTTTGATTGTAATATTCCAAATGCATGTTCTATATGTTTTCTATATGCTTGGATTTTGCAAACAATTTCTTTTTGGAACCAGGTGAATTATAAACTGGCTGAAAAATAATATACCATTTTGAATATATATCGTCAAAATATTAAACAAGTTCAAATTCGAATATAAATCAGGTTTAGAATAAAACATAAATCAGGTTTGTGTATGGATATAGATCAAATGCAAATTTAGTTTCATATCAAAACTCACATTTGTATTTAAAACTTACTATCAACGAGTAACAAATTTAATCATATCACATAATAAAAATAATAATATAATAAAAAATTTATATTTTTTTAGTGTTTTGAGAGTAATTTCACACCAATTAAGTGTGAAAGTTGATGGATTGCTAATCAAATTTTTTTGTTAACATTAGATCATAACATGTGATCTATAACCAAGTTTTTATATAATATATACATTAGAACTAGATCTCTAATTATACAAATATATTTTTTTTAGTAAATTTGCCACTTGTTATAAGATAAACGACTATCTACGATTAGATTGTTAATAAGTTTTGAATAAAAAGAATAATATATTTAGAAGACGATATATGGTCTTAAACTAAAATTTATAGATAAACTATGTTTATATTTGACTAAATTTTAAGCTGACATCATCCATTAAGTTATAACATAAGTCCGGTCAAAGATCACTGAACAAAAATCATTGCTGAACATTTTTACCAAAATAGACAATAAGAAAATAGATAAATATATGTTAAAACCAAAAGAAAAAACAAAAGTACACTCATTTTCCTAAAGTTTCACAAATATGTTACCTGATCAGTAACCTCTGTGGCGTTTTGATTCCGAAACTCCATCCAACTTTTTTTTTACTGTTTTAGGTTACTTCGATAAAATAGTTTCTTATTTTTAAATAACAACTTGAGGTATATAATTAATTAGGTAAATGATACTCCAATTGACGAAAATAATTAATCTTTAATTCGTAACACAGAATTGTTTATTGGTATGGGGGTAATGAACAAGTGTAAACGTATTAAGTAGTGATAAAAATGATTAATAAATAAAATAAAGGAAGAGTAGATGGACGGTCAGGTTAGCACAAAGATCGAGGTCATTATTAGTTGGCCTTGGGACTTGCAATTTTCCAAAGACCTACAAATTATTAAACCTTTTTTTATATTGGAATCTCCAGCCCACACCTTCACTTTATTTCCTTTTTTTCTTTCTATTTTTTAATTCGTTATTATTTAACCATAGTCTCATATTTTCTTATTTTTTTACTTTTTTGAGTTATGGTTTAAGCCTATCATGCATTATTTTAATCTCAATATTTTTTCGTTTCTTTATTTTGACTATGTACCTTCTCATTTTTCTTCTTATTAAGATTCATATAAGAGATAGAAATGATTTGAATTGATTTTATGTACTAAACCACTCATCATCACCACATGTGTAATAGTCTTTAAATTTTAAATTAAATATTTAAATTTTATCTTCTTAAATTTATTAAATTTTGTTGACGACAAGAAATTTTAGTTTTTATTAGTTTCTAAGTAACACTAGTTATATACTCCATTTTATAGTTAACGACCATCAAATTCAAAGGCTATGACAATTTTCTGATTCTTATAAATTACGTGGCCGCTAATATTGTGAGCTCTCAGAGGACATCTAATTCAGTTTACGGTTTCGTTTAATCTTAGTGTTTTGTTCTGGATCTTACACCAACTCTATTAGTAAGTATCCCAAATAGAATTTTTACAATATTTTAGTTTAAAATAATAAATGATTTTAAGTTAAAAAATCCTAGTAGAATTTGTAATTTTATTGGATTCCATTGGTAGAAATCTAATGAAAGTTTTTTTAAAAAATTAATTGTAAAATTTATGAAATTTAAAATTATAAATACATATTACATAAACATACTTATTATTATGAAATTACATAATGACTAATTATAATGTTTGATTACATATACAAGTGGGTTTTGAATCAATATAAATGGTCCAACTCTTTACATATAAGCAAGTGGTCTCTCTCTGCATCAGAATCACATTCATGTTCCTCCGTTTTCTCTAAAGCCATATACCCAGTTTTTGCTTCACTTTGTATCTGAGAAGTAATTTGTGATTAACCTGCATCATGGAGGAAACAAGAAATACCATTTGTTAGAAACTTTGTATCTGAGAACCAACATGTATCAGATTGCAAAATTACCTTGGAATCAACATGTATCATAGACCAACATTACATATCACGTCCATACACAGACTGCAAATTTACAGATTGCATAACCAACATGTATCAGAGACAAGCACATGAACCAACATGTATCAGAGAAAAACATAACCATTCATTATAAGTGAACAACATATTACATGTACTAGAAGCAATAAGAAGAAGACAGACACAACAAACAATAAGAAAAATGCAAGCACAACAAGCAATAAGAAAAATGCAAACACAACAAGCATGATCATCACATTTATGAATTCAACTTCTCAGTAATAAGTTTGTTTTTAAGAGCACTTTCTATATCAGAAAGTGGCTCTTATTTTACAAGTAACCTGTCTAACAACTTATTTTTAGAAAGCCTCTACTCCATCTCCAAATCCTTATATTTTATCTCCCATATACTCTGGAACTGAACCAGAGCATTGACATCCTCTACCACGACTCTTTTGGATTTGCCTTTAGAGGCCTTAACACCAACTGGCCGAGATTGATCAACTTCATAGCTAACTGACATAAATGTTGAAGATTGTGTGGTTGCTTCATCAGTCTTCCTTCTCTTTGACATTCCAGATTCCTCTTTTTGACACCACTTTTGATCATGTTGCAGCTCTCTCTACGCGTGTTCCAGACAAAACTTACACTTGTGATAATTGAAGTATATTTGATGCGCCAGCTTCATAACGTCATTGTCATTCTGATCACTCGACTTCTGGGATGATGTAGCCTCAAAACATCCTACAAATTTGCAGATTGCGTCGTTGATCTTTGACCATCTCTGCTTACAGTGACTTGGTTCCCTTGTTGGAAGACCAACAAGCTTCGAAATTGCAACATAATAAGCTGCAATCCTCTTCCAAAACTGGATCCTTACTTGTGTTGAGCCAAGCATTGATGAGAACTACGTCTTCCGTGGGAGTCCACTTTCATCTCATTTTTATCATCATCTTGAAATGGAGCTTCAGACCTTTGGCTACTAAAAACGTGTGCTTCTGATTCACTTGGTGAATCTATGTCATACATATTTGGTTATAGGTTTTGGATAAAAGATGACTGACTATTCAAGAGTTCTTGGAATCCTGAAGACTGACTAAATGGATTCATGGAATCCATGTGTTGGTGAATAAAGGAGATGCAAACGTAAAACGAAAGAAAGACAAAGAGAAAAATAAAAAAACTTAAGATAGAATGTGAAGCTGCACCCATTAATAGACAGAGAGAAATCATTCAATGTCCTTTTAAATCAACTATCTACCTAACTAAAACTGCAAACTTTAATCACAACTTAAATAACACATCATATCAGACAAGACTACAAGTAAGATAATTACAAATTAAATATCATATCTAATATATTTACATCTATGATGAGACAGTTTCAGAAACAATTTGAACTTATTAACTATTTAGAGCACGAACTTGAAGGTTTAAAATCATTTGACCACATATAGCTTAAGGTCTATTATATGCTGTTGAAAGCTAAAGAGAAAAAGCTAAGCTCGCATTACCTTGAGCTGTGATTGTTCATGTTGGTTGGTCAACATGAGTATCATCCTGATGGGCTTTCTCTTAATAACTAGAACCAAATTTTATTTTATTATGTGTTCGATTTAGTCACGATTTTGTTTGATTTTTTTTTAGATCGGACTCGGAGTTAGTTCCAAAAACAACCAATTGAATCACAATTATATATCATATTGTTATGGAAAAAATTGAATATTACTGTTGTGTTCATAATTCTCTAAACTGTATGTATAATGTCTGTTGAAATGATAGATGACCATGCGCCAAAGGAAAAACCAAAGATACCAAAGCTAAAAGTAGTCCATAGTCATATGAAAAAAACAAAATCTATAAATGTTTTTCATTTTAGAGAACGTTTCATTCAAGACAGAGAAAATGGAGGAATAAAATGTCTTTATTGGGTTCGATCATAGTTCGAATTTGAATTTGGATTCAAGTTTAAATGTATAGTGTTACTTTTTAGTTTGGTTATTTGGAGGTAAAACTTAAAAAATCTAATTTTTTTTTTTTTGGAAGACAATCTTTTACCGCTTTGAATTAAATATATAGCTTCAACTATACACAAATTTTGATTCTCTATCTAATTATCCATAAATGGATAGTTTGAAACTTAATTGTACATCAAACTAATGTTTGAAACCCAAATGCACATTTACAGTGGTTTATTGTTAATTCTCCTATATATGGATTTGGTGCTTGTTTAATTTTTGGGATTTTGTAGGCTTTCCGACTATTTATATAATTGACAATTTTATTCTTATTTTCAGTTTATCACCCAAATTAAATCATAAGAGTGGAGGATTTTTTAACAAAACAAAAAAAGGAATGGAGGAATCATAAACTTAAATGCGAGTGTATCATGTTCACCTACACGTTAAAGACATAAATATGCTAAATCCGTTTTCAAAAAGTTTGAAATTTTACATCAATTGTCTAACTATATAGAGCATGTAAATGTAACAAGCAATAACATTCTCTTTACTTTTTCAAAATAAAAATAAAATAACATTCTCTTTTATTAGTTGGTCAAAAATATTCTGAAACATGTTTTTTGTTTGTTTGTTTCAATTGTATTTCTACAATAAAACCGTTTAAATGCATATAATCTTTCTCTCTCTCCTATAATTTTTAAGAACTAGCACAATCTTTTATAATTTTGTTTTTCTCAAATTTTAGCACAATCTCTTTCTTTTCTTTTTA
>JAKUCM010004229.1:0-31580 GCA_023374145.1 Lepidium sativum
CTCTTACAAGTCAGGCTTGTCAGCTGTCGGAGCACTTGATTGCTTGTTTTTGATATCTGAATTTAGGAAAGACTTCTTGTGCTTTTTTGCTTTCTTTTTCAAGGTCTTTTCCTCTTCAGTGTCAATAGTTAACTCTCTTTCCTTGCCTTTCATATGCAGCCGCAAAGGAAGTGAACCCATATCTGAGTCACTCCTCACATAACCACATTCTTCATTATCATCATCAGTCCAATCTTCAACTTTCACCATTGACTCCACATGTTTTGATTCTGCAGACAGTGATCCTTTCTTCAGGGATTTATATTTGGCTTTCTTCGTCTTTTTCTTCTTCTTGGGCTTAATTACATGGGCACTTTCCTCCCTGAAGAAAACAATGGTTTAAAATCATTTCAGTTGTTTTAATTAATATCCCAATAACTCAAAATCAATGCTGACATAAATTTCCAAGAGCAATGTCCTACATATTCATTCTGAAAATGAATTGTAAGGACTCAAAAGTGTCTTACCGTGTGCCAAATCCAATTCAGCCTCCTCTGCAGCTTCACTCTCTCTAGCTTATTTTTCCAAATCTTCCATCAACTTCAAACATAAGTAAATATGTGAACAAGCTGAAACGCAGGACATGGTAGATGTACTAATCAATCTCACCTGGTGCTGAGCTAAGACTTCAACTTGATGCATGTATGCCTCAGTTGCAAAATCAGCATCTCATTCTGAAAATGGCATTGATTTCTCATGTGAGCTAGAAAGCGGCATATAATAATATTATAAAAACATACATCATCAGAAAAGTTTTTTGTTAGTTAAGTAGAAGTATGAGTTAAGTGATTGGATGGAATGAGCAAAAACGGGTTCACTTACTCTCATAAACAAGAGGCTCTTCACCATCATCAATCTCAGCTTCCATTTCCTCTGTGTACTTCTCAATATGGTCAAGTTCCCATTCTTTTTCTTCAAATCTGCTTCGTTTTCCATTGCAGCCTCAACAACGATGGGGTCCCACAGCTCTAAAAATCTAATTGTATATCTATCAATAGGACGTAGCTGATTCTCAAAAGATGAAACCGCTTGTCCCCCAGCAGCTGGTGTTACAGCCATTTGCTTGACATCATCTAATATACATCAGTGTCTTCTTTTTGGCTTGAAGTAGTGATGACCGCTCTCTCCTCCTTGTGATCATTATGGCATGAAATTTCTTCTTTACTCGACCCTACTGCAACTTATTCCATTCATCTTTGCAAATTGCACCGAAAGTTCCATTCATCTTAGCTAAAAATAAATCTATTGAGTCTGGGAGAGACATGGTTCTCCAATTCTAAATCAAATACATTGTTCCTATTTGATCCATTATCAAATTCACCCCAGCTACCGAAAAATACACAAAATACGAAAATGTTACCTGCGAATTTGACGGTTGTATAGCCCTCGCTCATCTTCGCTCTCCTAATTTATCTCCCGCTTCATAAGTTAAGCAAATATGGCATCAGAGCTCAATCATTTTATAACCAGAAGAATTTCTCCCGCTTGACTTTCCAGTGTTCGCTGTCTTCCTCCTTGTCAATTTCCAGAATCGAAAATCGTAGATAGAGGAGAAGAAATCGAAGAGAAATAAGATTCCGGGAAGAATCTCAGAGTCTCTGAAAATAATAAGGTGAAACCTTGATTGTAAAACCCCTAGAGAGAGGAAAATGTTGAAGAAACGAGAGGAGAAGGAAGTCGAGTGTCAAAGAACGGTTTCTTAAGTCTCTACATTAAGGATCAGTTCTACATTTAATACCTATTTTTTATTTAATTAAAATCTATCAATAGCTAAGAACCCTCATGAGAAAACGTCATTGGTGCATGATCTAGGGGTCCAAATACATTGTTTCAAAAGAGTACGGTTTTCCATTATGATCAAACATTACTTTACGTATATTTTTAATCTAAAAAAAATTGATCCTTGATTTTTATTCATCAAATAAGGTATATTGCATGCACAACTATTAACTACTTAAAAGTTTCCAAACTCAATGTTTCTAACCTAAATATAAAAATCTATTAACGATTATTTTGGTTTCATTTAGTTTAAAATATATTTGATTATCGATACCAAGTTCCTAGATTTCGTTATTTGTCGTATCTAATAATCTTTCTTAATTGTTTTTTTTTGTCAAAAATTCTTTTATTAGATTGATTGAGTAGGAAAGTTCGTAAGTCAAAAAATTTTGTACTGTTGAAGCTTCCTCTCGTCTCAACTTGTTTTAACCTGAACGCCACCGTCATTCTTTGCTTGGAGGGTGGCGACTGGAGACTTTCTTAGCTCTAACTGAGGGAAATAAGTCATAATTCTGAATCTTAATTATTTTATTGCTTAGTTTTGGTAAAGGAACTCTAAGACATTAAAAAAGTATTCACTCGCTAAAATGGAAGAAATTATGCAAACCAAAATCGGAAGGAATGTTTGACTTTAGAGCCTTAGAAGAGTTCAACTTTGCTATTTTAGCCAAGCAACTATGGCGTCTAATATATGCCCCAAATTATCTTTTTCTAAAGTAGTGAAAGAAAGGTACTTTAAGAATTGTAGTTCAATGGATCCAATTGCAACACCTCCATTCATATGAATTTGCTCGCCTTGATCTTTGGTTAGTAAAAGCATTATTTAAGAAGATTGGTGACGGCAAAACAATTTCAGTTTGAAATGGTCATTGGATCCCAAATGTGGTCCCAAGACCATTAATTGGAATATTGCCAACCTAGCAGGAAGTTCTATTACACCAATTTTTTGACGAAAAAAAAGTTATCCTCATATTAGATATGGTTATCCAGAGAATAAAAAGGTTGGATTATTATGATTGGCATTTTACAAAGACTGGATGCTATACGATAAAATCAATCTATAAAATTGAGGAGGTTAAAACTATTGAGGCAAGAGATTACAGACCTCAATTCTAGACACTTCAAGCACAATTTTGGAAATTGAAATGTCCACCTAAACTTAAATTTTCATTTGATAAATTATCTTTGAATGTGTTGCGGTTAAAGATAATCTTAAATATAGTGATATAAATTTTGATGGATTATGTTGTATTTTTTGAGTAGATGATGAATCGATAAATCATATGTTGTTTCCCTCTAGTACTTCAAATGTAGGCATTATTTCAATGTCTCATATGCTATAAACAATTTTCTAAGACCGTACATTTGAGTTAATCTTGATTATTTTTTCTACAGAATCTACAAATTCTCTCGGTAGATAAGTATCGAGACTTAGCAATAGTGCGGAATTGAGAAACTAAATTGTTTCCATATATCATTTAGAATTCATGGAAAGTAAGGAATGACAAAAATTTCTGAAATTTAGATTGTGAATATTTGAATTATGATAAAAATTATTTGAGTTTAATTAATAAGAAAAAGAAGTATGGTACAATCATATCTAGTATATCCGACCAAAAAAGAAATATTTTTTTTGGCAACAGCAAATTATATAAAGTGAAAAACTGCACAACCACAATTTATTACAAATCAATTATAACATGTCTCTTTGACAAATCTGGCGAGAGCATCAGCCCTATAATTGAGATTACGTGGAATTCCCGTGAGCATAAAAGACGAGAAAAGAAAGTGTAGACGTGCGAAGTCTTCCTGGTAGGGGAGAAAATCTGGCCAATCCCCCGATGTTGCAAAAATCTCCAGCATCGCCTCACAATTTGTCGACATCTCAACCTCCAAGACATGGAGAGCCACCAATGATTTCATGGCCCAAATGACAGCCTCAACCTCCGCATGCAACGCTGACAAGTTACGAGTAACACATCGAGCCCCCGAACAAGCACCCTCTACCGAATGTGGAAAACCGAACCACCCTAACCCCGATTGTAGGTTCGTGCTCTTCCAGGAAGCGTTCACGAAACATTTGAAACCCGTGAACCCTGAATTGGTTGTAGAAGGGAAAATCCATGAGGATTTATGTGTCCTGGTGTGGCCCAATAGTCGAGACCGAGGAATGATATTGCTGAACGAGTTGCCGACCATTCCGCATAGTCCACCTTCGCCCGAGTTATAAGACTCTGCGGATCTATGCTAATATTCGAGAAATATAAGTCGTCCCTTGCCTTCCAAATATTACAAATCATCCAAGGGAAATATTGATAATCCTCGCTATCTGGCATCCTCCAGAATAAGTAGTCCAAGTTATACCTGATTGATTCCCCTGAATCACAGATGGGATATCCGATAGGGCCCAAGCCTGAAGAGCCAATGGACAGTGAAAGAGAACATGATTAATTGTCTCAGTTTCTGCTCCACATCTCAAACAAACTGGTTCACAATTAATCCCCCGATTCTTCAGGTTATGATTAACTGCCACATTCCCACACAAAATTTGCCATAAAAAATGCTGAATCTTATTCGGTGTTCGAAGTTGCCATACTTTTTTGTATAATGCTTTAAAACTGGGGGAAGAATAGCCCACCGGAAGCTTCGAGTATGTCTCCTCAAGTAAGTACCCAGATTTAATAGAATAACGCCTTGTCTTAGTAAAGTGTCATCCCCAATAATCATGTCGTTGCCGGCGTAGTATGGGAATTCATAGTATCAATTGTACATCAGTAGGATCGAAATACTGATGTACTAAGGTTTCCTTCCAGGTACCCAAAGAGTTATCAATAAATTGATCCACTATGAAATCAGGAAACACAGTAAATGACATGGTATTTGCCGGCCGAGGTATAGTGTTCGGAATCCATGGGTCATCACATACTCCTTTCTCCTTTCCATCACCAATTTTCCTAATCGCCCCTTTTGATATCAAGAAACGGGCTGATGATATACTACGCCAGCCATATGACGGATTAGCCTTTGGCTTGGCCATCAATGGACATGTATCCTTAAAGTACCGACCTCTCAGAGCACCAGTCAAAAATAACTATGGGTCGTCAAGGAGTCGCCAATACTGCTTTGCTAACAACGCGAAATTAATATCCTCCAAAACTCAAAAACCTAGACCACCTTCGGACTTCTGTTTACAAACCTTCCTCCATTTTTGCCAATAAATACCTCTCGTTGTGCCTGAATTAGACCACCAAAAATCCGCAATCGCAGAGTTTAACTGATGAACTACTGACTTCGGGAGACGGTAACATGGCATCACATACGTAGGCAGGACTGTTATAACTGACTTAATCAAAACCTCCTTGCCCGGTTTCGATAAAAATCTTGAAGACCAACTATTAATCCTATTCCTAAGCTTTTCCTTGACAAAAGCAAAAACTTTCGTTTTTTCTCCTCCAATATCCTCACGTAATCCTAAATACGACCCCACTCCTCCCACATTATGGATCCCTAGAGACTGATGCACTTCCATTCTAGTATCAGCATATACTCAGTGGCCAAACTGAATAGATGACTTCAGAAAATTTATATGTTGTCCCGAAACCTTCTCGTATTCACTAAGTATCCTCAAACTTTTATGTGTTTCCTCTTTTATAGCTTTACAAAATAAAAGACTATCATCCGCAAATAACAGAATGTGTCAGGGATGGACTAATTCGGGCAATGGGGATACCCGAGAGAACCCCCCATTGTTCTACTTCTCATAACTTTAATATCAATACCTTTGTTCAAAGTATGAAAATATAGGGTGAGATAGGATCACCATGCCTTAGTCCCCGTCGGGGTTTAATACAACCCCCGGGTACGCCATTCAGTAATACTGAATATTCCACACTAGTAATACAGAACATGATACATCTTATCCATGCATCAGAAAATTCCAATTTCCAGAACAATATCATTCCAAAGTTCCATTCCAATATATCATAAACTTTACTCATATCCGTCTTAATGGCTATATAGTTGCCTTTAACCGACAAATTTGTCCGTAAAGCATGAAACATCTCTTGAGCTATTAATATGTTATCTAAAATGTTCCTTCCTGCTACAAATGCGGATTGTGTTTCTGACACTAATTTAGGTAACACTCGGCGTAATCGCAAGCACATTACCTTATATATTATCTTATACGCGACATTGCATAAGCTAATTGGTCTAAACTCCACTATTCTAGTCGGTCGTGACAGTTTTGGAATTAGACATATATTTGTTCTATTCAATCTATAGTCAAACGAGCCAGTAGTTAGAAAATTATTAACCAATTGAACCAAATCGTCTTTAACAATATCCCAAGCCTCTTGATAAAACAAAGTTGTTATCCCATCTGGTCCAGGAGCTTTACTCGAATCTATCGAAAACAAAGCTTGTCGGACTTCCTCGGTAGTAGCTTGCTTCATCTAAATCTAATTATCTAACTCACTAATTTTGGATTCTAACTTCTCCAAAACCATAGTAGAATCCCCGTTACCAGAAAACAGCCTAGCAAAATAATTTGTTGCTTTCAAAAGGATATCGGCCTCCTTAGTTACCAAAACCTCATCTTTCGAAAAAAGTCCAATTATCATATTCCAAGCTCTACGCTGCTTTGTTTGAGCGTGAAAAAATTTTGTATTCTCATCGCCTTCCCTTAGCCACTTAGTCCTGCTCTTTCCTTCCAATACACTTCCTCTTCGCCATATGCGAGTTTAAGGTCCAGAGTAACTTGCAAAATCCTATCTGAATTCGGAGTCGCACTATTCTTCAAATCTTCCAACTCCATCTTTAATCTATTAATATGATGTTGGCCACGTAATATAGTATTGTGCCTTCAGTGTGAAATTTCACGTCGACAAACTCTTAACCTATCATATAAGTTAATTGTCCCTCGAGGAGGATGCCCCTCCCAACTTTTTCTTATTATGTCCTGGAATCCAGGCTTCTTAATCCACCATTTATCAAAAATAAATTGACTTTTCTTTGAAAACTTATTGTCAGAAAATCGTCCTACAATCGGTCTATTGTCCGACCCAATCATTTCTAAATATTCAACTTCCGATTTTGGAAATAATTCGTGCCATTCAGCATTGCCGAATGATTTATCCAAAACGCACCGAACAATGTCATTTTTCCTGACACCCCGCCACGACCAAAAATTGCCAATTTTGGGGAAATCAATTAGTCCGCAATCCTGCAACATCTGATTAAACGTTACAAATTGCGATATTGGCCTCAAAGAACCCCCTGACTTCTCGTGATTCCCCGTAAGTTCATTGAAATCCCCTGTAACTAACCAGAGCTCTAACCGAAGAATTTCAATCCTAGTTAACCGCTCCCAAACATAATCCCTTCTCTGGTAAACCAGTTCTCCATAAATAAAAGTAATAAAGGCTTTTTGACTCTGCAATTCTACAGTTATATCAATCATATTCTTGTCCTTATGATTGATAGTAACATTCATATAGTCCATATAAAATAAGGCTAAACCTCCATTTTTTCCAATTGGTTCAACCGTAGTTAATAAATTATAACCTAAATGGCTTTGAAGTTTTTCCATAAATAGAAAATTATTCTTAGTTTCAGAAATAAATAAAAACTCGGGCTTAAATCGTTTCAAAATCTCTCGCAAATAACTAATTGAAATCTTACTGCCAATCCCTTGACAATCCCAACAAAGGAAATTCAACATTTAAATTAATACTAAAATCTCATTGGACTTTTGTCTTTATCCCTACTTGTTCCCTCCTTGGCCAATTTCAGCTTCGAGGTCTTCCTCGGGGACAAGGCTATCATTGCCAGTGCCTTCTTAAAACTTACACCTTTAATGGCCGTATTAGTCCTAGAAGACGGCCTGCTGGGACCCGCTGGAGGTCTCACTTGTCTGGTCATCCGACATTTCTGCAAAGTGTGAGCAAATTCTGTGTTGATCTTCTCATGTTCCGCCTCGGATATAGTTTGCACATTAGCAACTGCTGTCTGGAATGCCATATCATCCAAAATTTCATCTTCGGAACACAAAAGAGTGTCCTCCTACTCGTAGTCTTCATTACCAGCCTCATTATCTGCCTCTGCCGCACTCGGAGAGAGGGTTGTTCCATCATAAGATACCGGCTCAGCAGCCACATCCGCTGTCAGGGCCTCGGACATGTTCTCCAATGCTGCCACGTTCCCCCATTGAGCCAAGTCTTCCTGCAAAGCCGCATACTTGCTTGACTCCTCAGCGTCTACATTAACCTATCGCACATCTTGGAACAAGGGCCTACGTACCTGACGTAGAACCATCAAAACCAGCAACAGACGAACATTAGTACAACACCATGTAACAAAAACAGATTGAAAATTCCAAAACGAGAATGTATAAAATCTGAACAGTAAGTATATTGTTCTCCCAGAAACCAGTTTTGGTCTTAAAGAGAAGGTACCACAACCATGTTTGGTATCCATCTGGGCAGCCGAGCCTCCTGCCTTTGAGCCTCCCCATGTCACCGACCCTTTATAGCTCTTAGACCTTCGAGCTGCCAGTTGTTTGCCATTCTCCACATTCCCAATTCCATCAACAGCCTGTTTTGCCTTATAACACTGACTTGAGTCATGAGTCATTCGGTAACACAACACACAAAATCCTAACAATCTCTTATACGCTATTAAAATTTCCATTTTTTTCCATTCCTCAAACTTTAAGACATAAGAGAAAATAAGGGGTTTGGAACACGACACCTCTACTTGTACCATACCTTTCTTAACATGAATAGCTATAACACTGCCAATTGATTCACCCACTATTTTGTACACTTCTTCCAATCGATACACGAATGGAAGAGTGAACCTAAACCATAACCTTATTGTACTTGGATAGTCAGCCCCCGCCATGGCCCTCCATGGGGCATAGGCGACCATCCACCCATCAAAATTAATAGCCACGTTTTCCAGAACTCGTTCCACATCATCCTCGAAATGAAACTCGAACTGAAACCTACCATTACCCAAATTTAGACCTTTAACTTGACCTACCAAATCCCAAAATTGGGGCATTCTAAATAAGAATGTGTCAACATTTTGGTTCTGCGGATTCAAACATTTCCCCATCAAAACCTTTGAAGATTTAGCTAATAATGCCGCATTATCTATCTTTGGAGATCCATTCTCTGTCATTTTCCTACTCAACGAATGCGGAGACATATCTAACCAAAGCGTAACGAAAACTCTCAAAACCCGCTAGAGATACCGAAATTGCAAGGTTAACAACTTATCATATAAAGTCGTTATATTAAATACATAGGTATATATAACCATCAAAGATCCAATTAACCCTAAAATCTCTAAAAAAATCCTTAGTTATCCTTATTATTTGAAATTTGAAATTAAGTTCCATATTATTTCCCTATGTTTACGATTCTGGTTTATAAAAGTTAATATGATTTTGGCTGAATCTCCATTCAAAAATTCTCCTAGATTTTAGGAACTTATAACAAATACCATTAAGCTTTGGGAAAAGTAACCTTAGTATGACAAGGGTATATTGCAGATACAAGACGAGATTGTCTGTTATCTGCACTGACTATGAATACATAGCATCCCCATTCCCCCTATGTGCAAGCAAGACCTCTCAAAGCAGCATGCACCTTACACGATACAGATCCCGTCTTTGCCATACCTCGTGGCACCAACTGTAGTTGAGAAATCGTATTCTGATCTCCCCTACCTACCAATGTAAAGCAGAAGATCATTTCCACCTCAAAATAAAACTGACAAATCAGCACTTTGTCCAGCCTTAACACATCACATAACCTCGAAACGAGGCAACAAAAACATCAACATGAGGCCCCAATGACCATTTAGTTGTATACTGGCACTGTGATAGAGTAATGGAGGGTATAAACTTCTCCTTAAATCCAATATAACCAAATTAAAATCTCAATAACCTAACCATCCATTCGTCGATTCCCTAGGTAGATTATCAACATAATGAACCAATTCAAGCAACCATATAGATTCCAATTCACTTGATTTATGAACATTTTTCATAAAATTTTCCAAATCCGAAAGTGCCCCAAATGAGCGAGACTTCACTCTCAGAATCATTGCGACCACACCATCTGTGAAGGTAATATTATCACAGAAGGTGTGACCGTTCCTCCGAGACCCAGATTTAACCATCTGAAGACCCAATTTCCCACCATCCCGAAAGAACATCAAATTACGAAACCCTAATGACCATCTCAATCTGAAAGTCATAGGGTTGTGCTATCCATACCACATACCTCAATAACCAATCGATCTCCACGAATCAACAAGGAAACCAAAATCGAAATGAAGATTTGAAATTTTAGGGTTAGAGATATTTATCGGAGAAAGCCGTATCGGTGTCGAGGTCCCCTAATCTTTGCTAGCTCTATCCTCGCCCTCCCCGTTTACCATAAAACCAGATCGAATCGAAGTGCCGAAGTTGCTCCATCCCCACCTCTTCTGGGGTTTGTTGATTTAGAATGACGGGAAACGAAAGAGAGAGCCTCGCCTTAGTGTAAAGGGAACAAATCGCACCCCCCCCCCCCCCCAAAGAAGCCGCAAACAGAGCCTCCCACCAGATCCCCTGAGAGTCACCGTGACTCACTCTCTAAACACCGGAAATCTCCTTATCAGGGACCAAAAAAGAAAGATTTTAAAGATTGGTTTTTCAGAAAAATTATATATATTAAAAATTTTATTTAATAATTAATTTTAGTATATAATTTTTTATAATATAACTTTCTATAATTCTATATTATTAATAATTTAGTATATTTAGTTAATATTTTTAAAAATTATAATTTATAATTATTAATTGATAAAATATGTATACAAAATAGAAAACAATTTTTGGAAGAAAAAAAATATTTATAATTTAAGGAAGGGAGAAGATTATAACATTATGAATATCTGCAGAAAGAAAAAGAAAAATACAATTAACCAATTGGACGGGTGGGAGTCCAATTTAGATGCGAAGTTCTGTAAGATCCGATAAATTAAAAGACTTAAGGGTTATCTTGGTTTTAAGGAAAGAAGAAGAAGAAGAAGAAGAAGGGGGAAGCAGATAACATGTCTGCGATTGTTTGCGGGAAGAGATCTCTGTTCGAGGACTTGGCCACCGCTTCTCCTCCCGTCTCCAAGAAAATTCGTTGCTTTTCTTCCTCTTCTCCGGCTCGTTTTTCTCCTCCGATTCCGCCTGCTGCTTCGCTTCTTCTCGATCACCTAGCCGCCATTTTCCCCGATATGGATAAGCAGGTCAATTTTCGATTTCAAGCTTTTAACTGATTTTGCTTTCTCGATATAAATTCGGATTTTCAAGGTTGTGATTTTAAAACCTAATCGGACGGTTTTTGTTGACTTTGTTATTTCGATGAATTCAAGGAACCTACTTTTCTGATTAGGTTTATCTCAGATATTGAAATGAAATTACGCAAACGTGATTGATTACTCTTATGTGTTGTTTTCTGTATAAAATCGGATTCACAAGATTATGATGATTTAGTCTATTTTCTTATTTCGAGACTTGATTTTGTAGATTTATTTTCATTCTGCCAATCAAAGGAAATTGTTTTCCTGATTATGTTTCTCCCTAGTGTTGAAGTGAAATCATGGAAACGTAATTGATCTATTGTATCAACACTTCTGAGCATATCTATTGATGTCTGTGATGGTTGTTGGTAATATAATCGTTGACATTTGTGTGTGTATGTGTTAGATTCTCGAGCGGGCAATCGAGGAATGTGGAGATGATCTGGATTCAGCCATTAGGTGTTTGAATCAGCTTCGTCTAGAATCTGCAAATAAGAATCCAGATTCTGCAACCAACCAAGCTACTGTTGTAATCCAGGAAACAAGTGTTGAAGCTCAGCCGCAAGGTGGTTTTGGAGTTCAGCGTCCTACGTTATCTTATATAGAATCATTAATTTTTGAATCTTCAGTATAGTATAGTGGCGAGATTCGTTGCTTTGTCCCTACAGTTGTTAATAGATTTCTCAAAAGTCTTAGCTTGTTTTTCAACACCTGTGGTTCTTGTAATTAACATTACTAGTTTCACTGTTTGTGCAGACACCCTGTACAAATTCTGATTAATTAGTTTTCGTAGGATCAGCTAAGGAGGGAGCTTTATCTAATGGAGAACCAAATGTCTTGAACATGGACGGCACAGAGTGGGCTGAGCTCTTTGTCAGGGAAATGATGAATGCTTCTGACATGAAGGATGCTAAAGCCCGTGCTGCAAGAGCATTGGAAGCTTTGGAGAAGTCCATCAATGCACGTGCTGGTGCTGAAGCAACACAAAGTCTCCAACAGGTGTATTCGCCACTATATCTCCTTCTCTTTGTTTCTCTCTTCAGTCTTCATTGATGATTAGTGTTGTTGCTGAAGATAAATATTTATCTACGAACATTCATTTTCTTTGTTTTAACAGGAAAACATGATGCTGAGGCAGCAATTAGAAGCCATAGTACAGGAAAACAGTTTACTCAAACGAGCAGTAGTGACGCAACAGAAGCGGCAGAACGAATCTGAAGATCAAAGTCAGGAAGTGCAGCATTTGAGACAACTAGTCACTCAATACCAGGAACAGTTGAGAACCCTAGAGGTCTGTATTACGGTCTTTATTCCCGTTCTCGTCAACACCGATTAAATCTGAATATTGTATTGATTACTCTTTACAGGTGAATAACTATGCTCTTACACTTCATCTGAAACAAGCTCAGCAGAACAGTTCTATCCCGGGGAGGTATCATCCTGATGTCTTCTAATGCTTTGTGAAAGGAACGTTAACGCCTAAATATATCTCTTTATGTTTCCATTGTATGTTTCTCTTTTTAATTTATGACTATATATATGAAGTCTGGATCATTTGATGAATGACGATAGTTGGGGAACAACAGTGTCTCTCTTCAGCCAAAACTGTGTTTTATGTATATTGTCCTTTGAATTAGTTAAAGTAGAATGAATAATGTTTGTTATGTGCTTTGATCCCATTCGTTATCAGAGAGATCCTTGTTTCTGCTAAAAGCTCTTCCAATGAGTAAAGATAAAACACTTTGTTATAGGTGAATAGTTCAGAGCGATTCTCTTAATATTTTGGACCTCTCTATGGGAGAGGAAGAGTCTACAATATCAGCTTTCATTATCCATAATTCTATCCAAATAATGAAACTGAAGTATTTGTTCATCGACGACTCAAAAACGCGACTTTCATATATTGAATTTCCTTTATATGTAATATCGGCAAGTAATTATTTGTGAATAATATTTGTTTACTGTGGTTACGTTGAATATATAATCCACTGAGATGGTCTTTTGGGGAAAAAAAAAAGGGGGGCTAATTAGAAGAAAAGGGTAAACAAGAAGATTGTCTTCGACGTGATTTTAGAATGTTTAGAGTAATCCGGAGTTCGATCTTATTCTACTATGTAATAGAGAGAAGAAAATTTGAGCGGATGAATTTATAGATTGAGTTTTGTTGTATAAACCCTTTCCAAAACTTGTTTTTATAACTAAACATTTTCTTAAAAAAAGTATTAAGTTTTGTATTTATCAAACCAGAAACAGATTTGAGAGAGAAAATGTTTCTGTGTATTCTTTGTAAAAGCTTCAAGAATGATTGTTACAGATACTTAAAGAGTAAAGGACCTTAACCAAAATAGATAACCAGAAAGAAATCTGTCCAAGATCCGGTTATCTCTAATGGACTAAGTGAACCAATCCTTTAATACTTCTAATAGTTTTGTCAAGTAAGTAATTCATAATAAAAAAGTAACACTTCAAAAGTTAATAGAAGACCGGATACACAACCTCATCATCTAATATTAAGAGCAAAAGAATAATTTTATGATTAAGGAACTATAGATTACATGAAGGGAGAAGGATCTTAAAATAGTTTGTAATACTTGACCACTGATAAGAAGACGATACATCCAATTGAATATTCGGATCGAGAGTTCTAACCAGAAGATGGTGTCATAATGATATTTAACTACTTATACTATTATTTAACATTCTGTATATCTTTGACATGTCTACAAATTTAGTTAGACCTTTTTCCAACGAATTTTATGTTTTACAAATCCAAAATTTGACAGGGCAATTAAAAAATTATATAACCAAATACAGTTTTTTTCTCTGAAGTAAATTTTAGCCACCGCATGTAGTGTTTGAGAGTAGCGACCGCTAGAGGTTCTCTCAACTCTGTTGAGGATTTGTCTGCTCAACTTTAATATTTCTTTTTTTTTGGATATGCTGCTAGAGTTTGGAGAGATTTCAGTATGATTTCAGACATGGTTACTTGAGGTTTTTCTCGTAGGAGATTTTCTAGTGGTCTTGCTGGGTCTAGCTCGGAGGAGTGCTCTCGGTGGTAGATGTTACTTCGTGTTTTCCATTGTTTTTGTCTTCGTTGGAGGTTCCTCTCTCCATGTTTTGGTCTGGATTTCCTCTCTTTTGTGTTGTGGCTTGGGTTACTTTAGTTATCTGTTAAGGTACATAGAGTTCTTAAGTTTAGATTAGTTACTTTTGCTCACTTCCGTGAATCTTTATGGTATCTAGTCCACTTCGATATATAGCAGTTCTTGTCTAAGTTCAATATTCACTGGTCTATAATCGTTTCGCTTTTTGTCTCTATTCCAAGATGCAGATTGAGGTTAAGTCTTATGTTGGCATCTATTTTAAGTATTTACACAATTGATTTTTGTCTTTTTGGGCTTCTGATATGAATTTCGTCCGTTCCGATATATATTGTGGGATTATTTTATCAGTGCAAAAATTTTGTTATTTAGTTGTAAGATACATCATATTTGCTATAGGATGATTCAGTCATTTAAGATGGCTCATTGCTTTATGTAGAGACTTTGATTCTCGATCGAGTAAATTTTTTTTTGGTCAACAAGTATTCATTAGATCGACAATAAAGTTCGATTTATAATCTTAATTTTTTAAATAGAGTAAAATGAGATTTGAATCTACTATTTTATATCTAACAAAATTAGGAACCAATCCACTCAGTATCTCGTTAGTGGTGGAGTATTTGTTCAAAGGCACGAGTATTGTATTTAAGAATATATTAAGGTCGACACCAAAGTATGGCAAATATCTTATGATGTAGTTAAAGAGATAACACAAAAGGAGGAAGTACATAAATTTAAAACAATTAGCCAGAGATAATATAAGCTTAGCTGGACAAAGTGACGTCTTCGGCTGTTCAAATCTTTCTTCTCTCTCTTCGTCAAAATATTCTCTGTATTCCGCAGCCAAAGCTTCAACTACAACAATGCAGGTGATGATGCTTTAAACTCTACTTAAAGAGAAACCAATTGAGATTTCAATTCCTTATACCGATTCTTGAGCTGAAAGTTTTCCTGATTGATTTTTGTTTTCTTCGAATTCGACGCAGACGAGAAGTGTTCAAGTATGTAACCTCTCAGATCTAGCGACGGAGAGAGAGATTTACGAGTTTTTCTCCTTTTCAGGCGACATAGAACACGTCGAAATTCAAAAGTAACTTTTCTTCTTTTAGTCTCTTGTTAGGTTTTTTGGTGTTTTTTAGTTTTTTCCATTCTTTCGATTAATTGTTGTTCTTACTGAATTTCAAGCTTTTTCTTTGAGTAAGTTTGTCAAGAAGTTTGACCTAATCCAAGCGTTAATGTTATTGGGAATTTTAGGGGCAGAGAAGCTGGACATTTTCGAATCGCATTTGTTACCTTTACTGATCCAAAAGCCCTTGAAATTGCGCTGTTATTATCGGTATGTAATTCGAATATCTATTTTCATTGAGCTGATAATTATGTCTTTTTCACCGACACTTTGATGCACCATGCTTATTCCTAGGGAAAAGAGAGAGATGTAGCTTTTGTTTGCTAAAGAAGAATTGTGAATCTGAAGGAAACTGGTCAACTAAGTTTAAGGGACTTGTGCCTTACAGTTTTATTGAATTATAAAGCTTGTTTAATGTATTTAATTGTGCATTTCTGTTTAGTCTTGGTTTAGTGAGTTTGTGTTTAGTCTTTGTAACAAATTCTTGATCCATTCATGAGACATAATAGAAACATTTTGCTATTTCTCTATCAATTCTGTTAATGCTTATAATACTTAACATTTTGTGAGGATTTCTAAGCGTATGTTGGTTTAACTGCTCTGATGGAAATCTTCTATACATTTAACTGCTCACAGAATCTACATATGTCTTGCAGGGTGCAACAATTGTGGACCAGATTGTTACAATAACTCGAGCTGAAAACTATGTTCCTAGGAGTGAAATGCAGGTTGTGAGCTATTTTGAATCAAATTTTTCCTCAAGTGTGCTCTGAATAGTGAATAATGCCTAAGTTTCTGTTCATTCAGGAAGTAAGAATGGTGGACAACGCGATGCCTCTGGATCTTTCAGAAAGTACTACACCAACACGCCAGGTTAGGAAAATATTTGGTTTAGGGTTTAGCTTTTTCTTGTTATAGCTCATTCACTTCATAGCCAGTCTTTAGCTGAAAGTTACAAGAACGAACTAGCTTGTGTGCTATATTCTTAAATTTGTTATGTTTTTCAACAACAATGTAAAATATGTTCGATTTGCAGACCAAAACTACTTTAGATGGAAGTAGTAGAGCATATGTTAGCAAAGCACAAGATGTGGTGGCAACTGTTTTGGCGAAAGGATCAGCTCTTCGACAAGATGCAGTGAATAAAGCCAAGGCTTTTGACGAAAAGCATCAACTGAGGGCCAATGCTACTGCCAGAGTTTCATTTTTTGACAAGAGAGTTGGGCTTACAGAGAAGTTGACTGTAGGGATTTCTGCAGTTAATGAGAAAGTAAAATCAGTTGATCAAAAGCTTCAGGTCTCCGATAAAACCATGGCAGCAATATTTGCAGCCGAGAAGAAGTTAAACGAAACTGGTACAGCTGTCAAATCAAGCAGGTATATAATTTATGTTCTTCTGGTTCTTTTTTGGAACCAAATATCCTAGCCATCCCTCTTGCTTATAGCTAAGGCAAGAATCAATATTTTCATTTGTTTGTCTCATTGTTTCAATCTCGGAATACTTACTTTCAAAAGTTTGTTGTTCTGAGAACTTTTTAATTTGGTCATTGTCATTGTTACTATGATTTTGGATTCTGCTTCCAAATAGGTATGTGACTGCTGGAACTGCATGGTTTAGTGGCGCTTTCAGTAAAGTTGCGAGAGTAGGTCAGGTTGCTGGCTCGAAAACTAAAGAGAAGTTCAATCTAGCCGTCTCAAATATGAATTCCAAAGTGAGTCTTCAAACCAATCCACATTTGTCATTATCATTGCGCAATTTTATAAAGTGTTCTAAACTTTGATATTTATTTAACCAAATTGACTCGCTAGTAGTAGTTTTGAGTTTTATCGACTGTGAGGGCAAATTATAGTCTGATGTCTTTAGCTCCTCCGTTGATACATGACAAGAAAAACTGATTAAACTGGCTTCTACAGGATACACCAATTGCAGTATGATGAAAAGCCTTGGAATCAAGGAAGCGTTGAAGCTAGGATCTATAAGATCTACTATGTTGTCCTTGTGTAAACAAATTTTTTGTGATATAGCGTATTCCCATTCTTCATATTGTGCGTGTGCTGCTGCATTATCCTAATATTACTTCATCTGCTTCATTTTTCACGTAAGTGCAAGTGTTTCTAAGTTTTTCAGTATCCTATTTTAGGCCTGGTCTTTGATGGTACCGTATTGCATTGGGAGACAATATAATTGCATTAAAAATTGACGACTTGCAATTGGTTCTATTGCATTTTTTGTTTCCCTTATTGACTAGAACCTATTATTTGAAGCTTAGGATAATTCGTCGAAGAATACTACATAGTATTTTATACCTTGAAACATCTCGGGGATGGGGAAACGTCTCCGATATGTTCTGAACAAGATGGAGACAGCATAAGATTTGGGACAGTGATTCCAAGTTATGGAAAAGTTTCTGATACATTTCGGGGATGTTTACATAGTAAGAATATTTTCAAGAATAATCTAAAACCATAGTTTCTTTTTCACTCAAACAGTCTGAAAATATTAGAAATTATATAAATAATGTGTAAAATTATGGGATAAATGTGAAAAACTTTGTATAGAGAAAAATGAAGGTGGCATGTGCTTTAGAGTTATCGAGGAGTTTAATTCGGCTTTGTCAGCGAAGCGGAGGCTAATTGACTTCCCAAACTTCCCAAAGTTTTTATTGGCGCCGCTTGAGTATTTCGTGGAAGTTATTTTAAGGACTATCCGACTGTGGATCAATGAACTCAAAAAGGCATATTCATCTTCTTATGGGTAGCAGAGTATTATCTCTTCCGATTATTTAGTGAATAAAGGGATAATCAAACATGTGGGGGACATGTATTTGATCTATGTTTGGCATGACCATTGGATTCTGAATAATGTTTCAAATACCTGCTAAAGGTTAACATCCTTGTACTTATCTCAATTTGATGGTGGATTAACTTAAAGATTCGGTTGGTAAACACTGGAGGGAAGCTCTAGTTCACCAACTTTTTGTTCCTGCTTGACTGATTTTAGGTATACCAATCTCTAAATATGTTATGTCTGACCGATTGGGATCGAATTTTACAAAATGAAGACATAATACTGTTAAATAAGATTATTTGATGGATATAAATATTTCTTTTACCAGGATTTGTAGTATTGGTCATAACATTCAAGCTCCTCAAGATCAAGTTTGGAAATTAAATTGTCCATGCAAAATTAGACATTTCATGTGATATTTTCTCTCCACATATTGCGGTAGGACCTAATTTAGTGGAACAAAATATAAACTGTAAGGATTCATGTAGTCGCGTGGAACAAAGCTCGAAACAATGAACCGTGTCATGTTTGGGTACCCTCCAGCATTTAAAACGTGGACTCTATTTCATATTCCGTCTTAAGTGGATTCTTCTTGGGTGGTTCAAGTTTTAGCAATTTGAACTTTCTGTTTTGGAGAACCCCTTCAAAAATGGGTAAGCAAAGTTTTCCTTGACTCCGGTGGTTTATATGGAAGGCGAAGACTGACAAGATTTTCACAAATATTGATAAGGACCCCAAGAAAATTATTAAACATGCGGAGAATGAAACAATTGTTTGGGCTTAGACTAACGTGAGGATATATATGTCCTATGCAAGTTTCAGGGTCTGATAACAGATTCCATGATCAGAGTGTGAGCGAGGATTCGATATTCAAGCCTTTAATTGTCTTCCAAGCCTTCACTGAATATATGTGCTTCAGGAATGGGTATTAGAATGATTTTGAATACTATGATGGCTTAGGCTGCTATTGCTTAAGTGTTGGTGGAGTTTAATATGGGAGTGCGTAGAACTCGATGGAATCTGCCACTTTTTCACTCAGTGATTGAAGTTCTGTTGTGGGTAGTATCTAACCTTATCTCAATCCAAGTTTCTAAAGTGGCGTTCACCAACTTGTTTTGCTAATTGATCTTTTTGCCATTTATAATTATTTTGTTTGATATTGAGGTTTATTGGAGGGTGAATTTTAATATATTAAGAATCCACATAATATCATGTGTTACATATGCATTGTTGTTGTTTTTGTCGTTAATAATTAGATCGACATAATCTGATTTATAAGCCATAAGACTAAAAAGAATTTGGCATTTGTAAATCTTTTTTTAATATTTTTTTATTGGTTATGTCATTTGGAGATCTAACTAAAAATCACCCATTATTCATTATTAAAAATTTGAGTGTGAATTTGGTTTTTATTGGGTTTATGTGGATTTGGTAATGAATTTACGTTTAAGATACGAAAACTTCGGAATTATTCTCAGTTTGGTGGTTAGGATGATAATCCAACTAAAAACTCAAGTATTAAGGTTTGATTTCTCCCTACTACATTTATAGATTAAAAAAAAATTAGAAATGGCTTTTAAGCTATAGATGGATTTTACTTAGACAAAACAAAAACTTCAAATTCTAACCAAATAGTTGTTATATTGATTTGGATTTGGAATGGATTTTACAAATCACAAAATTTTAAACAGATATTTTTGAAAAAATCAATTTTAAGGATTTTAGCATCACAAAATTTAAATAGACTTTTGAGTTCTACAAAGTTTCTAAATCCACTAAAAAGAAAACTCAGTAAATCCCCATTTGTGAGAAAAAATCTTTCCTTAGTAGGTTAGTATAAATAAAAAAATATAAAATTTTAATAATTATTTAAAACAGAAAACTTAGGTAAACAGTTCTTTAATATTTAACGTTAACAATATAGAAAACTGTTAATTAAATATTAATTTTATTAAAAATCTTTGATTAAATATTAGATTATGGATATGATTGATTAAACTATCGATTTTTGGTTGATTTTCAAGAAAACATCAAATTTTGTGTTGATTCGGCCAATTGAACATTCTCTTAATTTCAAATAATTTTTATTTTTCTAAATTTGAAAGCCAAAATCAATTTTAGAAACTCGATTTAGTTCTTATATTCTTTCTAAAAAAACTCTTAAGTATGATTTTCAATTTTTTTAATGAGTTCAAATTTGTTAGTTTGAGAAAATATTTCAAATCAATGAATTTGAGATTTTTTTGAGAAAATAAAAGATCAAAGTTAAAATTTCTTTAGAAAGACGAGAAGAATTGAATCGAATTTTCAAAATCAATTTTAACTTTTAAATTTAGAGAATTCTTTAATTCTAAATTTACAAAGTTAATGAAATATTTGTTTTTTAAAAAAAAATCAACCAAAAATTTAATAATTTAATTAATCAAATCTAGAATCTAATTAATAAATGATGGTTAGTTGCAAATGACATTATCCTAGTGGCGGACGATAAATCAATTATGTAGGAATTTGACTATTGGGCCGGCAAGTGGTGGTCCAATATAATGTGATCTTGATAAAAAAAAAATGATTGTTAGTTAAAGTAATATTTAATAAACAGTTTTGTTGTTATAATAACTAATAAGCGAGTGTGTAAAAGTGAAAATGATTGCGGAGACATAAATATATTGAAGCTAGGGTTTTGTGGTCTCCGTCAGTCAGTCGTCTTCTCTTATTCTCTAATTTCTTCTACAAGTTTCCGCCGCTTACACTGCACCAAAACATGGCTAATTCTGAGCGTAGCCTTCAGAGCTTCCCAGATCTGGGTATGCTTTTCGTTCTTCTATTACGTTTTCCGTTTTATTCTATTGGGCAACAGAGCTTTGTCTCTGAAACGGAAAAGGGTTTAAGATATAAGTTGATTGCTTCGTGATACCTTTCACTCTGATCTTTTCTCCTCTTGTAGTTTCTCGATTAATAGCTCTTTTCGTTGTTATTTTTACTTGTATTGTCAGAACTCTTATAACTTTTATGATTTATGGAAGATGGTTATGTTAATTTTTGTATATCTGATGTTTGTATCCTTTTTCTAAACAAGTTTGTTGGTTCGTGGAGAAAGCATGAATTTTTCTTTTGTAAATTGCTACAGATGCTTCAGATGTGCTGCAGAATTTGTCACTTGATTCAAAACCCAAGGCTTTAGGTCCTGATTCTGAAGATAAGGTATGATTTTTTAGATTTTGGTATTGTTTCTTATAGTCTTCTTGTTTTTAACTCTTTGAGAGAGTTTGCTTAATGATTTTAAACCATTTTTCTCGTGTTTAGGAAGAGCAAGTAAACTTATAAAGGCTAGTGTTCGATTATTTGCAGGGTGGTTTTGGCGGAAACTGTAATTCTAAACCGAGTTTTATACCTAAAGATGGAGATATAACCAAAGATAAGAGATCGAACCCGAAGAAACTTGGTTATGAAAACTCGGCTTATACCGCAAAGCGTTCATATGGAAAGGGTTCCTACTCTTACGGGTATTATTCTCCAGCATATCAGTACCCAAGATATGGTTACAATGGGAGTTATGCTTCTGGAAAGACTAATCTTCAGAATCAGTACCTAGTATGTTCTTTTTTCAGAATTCAGCTAGAGTCATTATAAACTGGTGTATAATATTGAGTTGTTTGTTCTTTAACCAATTATCGCCTTATTGACAGACTCAGAATCAGGGAAGATCATCTGGCCAATGTCAATCTTATGGATACATGGACAACATTTACTCAAGTTATGGGATCTGTGGACCTTACATGAATGGTGTGGGAGCAGGCTATGGGTATGGCTCTTACGGTTATGACTCTTGGAAACACATGCCCAATTGGTATGCAATTAACAATTGCTACAAGACAGGAAATGGGTTTCGTGGATATGGTAAGGAAAACATTGAGGGATTGAATGAGCTGAATAGAGGGCCACGAGCAAAGGGTTTCAAGAGTGAAGATGGTTTTAAGGCGATGGCTGTGTCTTCTAAGGAGCAGAAAGTCACAGAGACTAAGAAACTTGGAGAAGATGTGCCTCTTTCAGATCTGAAGGACTACAATAAGAAAGATTTCCCTGAAACCTACTCAGAGGCTAAGTTTTTTGTAATCAAATCCTACAGCGAAGACGATATTCATAAAAGCATTAAATACAGTGTGTGGTCCAGCACTCCTAACGGTAATAAGAAATTGGATGCTTCATATAACGAGGCAACACAGAAATCAGATGGCTGTCCTGTGTTTTTACTCTTCTCTGTGAGTAAACTAAAACCTGTTATCACCTTATTATTTGCTGGTTGATAGTACAAATTCAGTGAAATCGTTCTTATTTGTGCAATTTCACAGGTAAACACGAGTGGACAATTTGTTGGTTTAGCTGAGATGGTAGGCCCAGTTGATTTTAACAAGACTGTGGAATACTGGCAACAGGACAAATGGATCGGCTGCTTCCCTGTTAAGTGGCACATTGTTAAAGACATCCCTAATAGTTCATTGAGGCATATAACTCTGGAGAACAACGAGAACAAGCCGGTTACAAACAGCAGAGACACACAAGAAGTCTGTCTTCTCACTGTGTTATGTATCTCTTTTTAGTTTATTAATGTGTCAAAATTATTTACGCATAATTACCATTTTTTTTGTCTGCAGGTAAAGCTAGAGCAAGGCATTAAAGTCATCAAGGTTTTCAAGGACCATGCAAGCAAGACATGCATCCTCGATGATTTTGTGTTCTATGAGACTCGTCAAAAGATTATCTTAGAGGGAAAAAGCAAACAACTGCAGTTTAAAAAACAGGCAACAATCTTCACTGAAACCATTCTAGTGAATCTTACCTAGATATGTAGGCAATATCTAACAATAGTGTACATTCTTTCATACCAGCAGGCTTTGTTGGCCAATGCAGAGAAGCTAACCAACAATGTAACGCCAAAATATAATCTTGCGAAAAGGCAAGACTCAACTGCAGCCTCGGAAGATGCAACAGAGCTAGGTGGTGCGGCTGAGGTGACTAGAGAATCAAATTTGGTGAAAGAGAGTGAAGTAGCTGTTTCAAAAAATGCTGTCGCTACTGCCTGCTGAAGAACTTGGTGGGCTGTTTTAGTTTACTTAGAGCTTTTCCCTAGTTTTGTCTACATTCCAAAGTCCGCTCAGTCCTTTTTGTCTTGTTTTTTGCAACCGTGTGGTGAGGCCGGTGGATGAAGTTTTGGCTTGAGCATTCATCTCAAACATGTCCTCACGCAGTAGAAGAAAAGGTGATAGTAAAACTAAATGCGTATGTTTTTGTGTCATGGTTTGCTTACTTGCTCAGTAGCCTATCTTCGATATGTCTTTTTGTTTGATTAAAATAAGAATCAAGTATGCGTATTTTTAACGGAGTAAAAAATCATATTTGTATCAAAGCTTTGGATGATGTTAACCAAAATCAAATAGAAACACGCATGGCTAGGAAAAACACAGACGACTATGAGCGCAGAGAAATTAATAGGGTTGTTATAATGAATGAATCTGAACCGATCAGTTTATATAATGGGTTAGATACAAATATCCCGACAAATTTCAATACCGCTTTTGAAAAATAGTATTAGCATCTACTAATGTACTTTATCTGATTATCTTATATAAATTTTTCTATTTTCAATTACAATTAATTTGGGAAAACTGAAATTTTGAAGATCCACTATTATTATTTTTGTTTTCTTTGATACTCACGACTTGGTTTATAATTTCTTGGGTACCCTAGTTTCTTTTGTATTATTATTGTTTTAGGCATATTTTGCCTTGTTATTTTACTAGTTTGATTATTTTAAGAATAATAATACTAAGTCATTCATATTAGAAAGGAAAACGTGAAATATTATAATCTATAACCTCAATCCTGGAAATTGTGGTGTCCGCAAAAAAAGTAAGAATTTTCTTCAACAAGCTATCTCAAGATGTGCAATCAAAGATAAATCTTCATTACAAAGGTGTCAATTGTGATAGATTGTGCAGTATGTGTAGAGCAGATGGAGAATCGACTAACCATGTTTTCTTTCAATGTCATCCGACACTACAAACATAGGTTTTATTGAATAATCCAACCACACAACATATTTTCCTAAATTCGTCTATTTGGTCAAACTTAAACTACCTATTTTAGAGAATCCCTCAAAATGTAGATACTCGGATTTTCCTACGGATTATTTGGAATATGTGGAAGTGACGAAATGATAGAACATCCTCTAAAATTAATTATGATTTAAGATCAATTATTCAACTAGCAGAGTCCGAAGCCTCTGAATGGATGATAACAAGATTTTACTCTATTGTCAAATCCTATTATATTAGTATGTCGAAGTAGCACAAATGTGTCAAACCAACTGGGAGTGTAGCTATCAATCAGAATGCAATCAACTTCTCTAATCCAAGCCAATCAGAGTAAATTTTGACTAGCAAACAGTGAACTAATCGAGCATAAACTAACTCAAACTTAAAAATAAACACAGTGAAAATGAAAACAAAATAGCAGTGTAAAATAAAACAGTAGATAAAGCAAACACATGGTGATGAATGGACATCATAAATCAGCGGCTGATTGAAGATTGCCTTGTAATTACATTAATTTAATTATTTTTAAAAAGGTGGTTTACTCAAGTACTCTAGAATTATAAGGTAATGAATTATGTATTCTAGAATTATCCATAATGACTCAAATAATCTTATTTTTTTCTTAAGTTGTTATTTTGCCCTTTTGAGATGTGTAAACAAAAACGTAATAACGAAAATGTCATTAATAAATTGTGCCACGTCACCACGTGCCAATCACGTAGATCTGCCGCCACGTCAGCATAAGCACTACCAAGCTTCACTAAATTCAACCACACCATAATTCACCTTCACAAAGCACTCCCGAATAAAAACCATGCAAACTTTCTCTTATTAGGAAGTCATTTCAATGGGGATAAAGCATTTGAGGTTTTTTAAGTTTGATAGATTTTTATAGACTTTGGACCCTTTGTAATTGAGTTTGTTGGAGTTAGCGATGGTGTTGTAGTAGAGCTTGGTAGAGTTATATGATAGAGATTGGTCGAGCTTGTCTACTGTGTGGTAGAGTTTGATAAAATTTTATTTAATAGTGTGGTAGAGTTTGTGGAATGAAAAACACTAGTGTAGTAGAGTTTGATTAAGCTCGTCCACTGTGTGATAGAGTTTGGTAGAGTTTATTTGATAGTGTCGTAGAGTTAGTTACGTTAGTGTGGTAGAGTTTGACAGTTATATGGTAGAGTTTAGGTGAGCTCATCCAATGTGTGATAGAGTTTGGTAGAGTTTTATTTGATAGTGTGGTAGAGTTAGTTACGTTATTGTGGTAGATTTTGGCAGAGATGACTCATTTAACCTAGTTTGTAGAATGACAATTTTATTCCTTAATTATTGCATTACATACCTTCTTTCTCACTAACTCTATGCATCCAAACACCATTGAAACATAAATCACCGTTGTTGCTTTACCTCATTCCTTATCTTTTGAGCTTCTTTTGTTTGGTTTTGGATCTATGGATCAAATTGTTTTAGTTTATGGAAGTTCGAAATTCGACCAACGTAAAGTTATGTTCTGGTTCTTATCTACTTCTCATGTTGTAAAATTATGGAATTGAGTGAAGATGTGAGTTATGATCAGTTTGTGAGGATGGTGCATGAAGATTTCAATCTAAATCAACATATATACAAGGTAAAATTGAGTTACATATCAAATGAACTCAAGCATGCACTACCATAAAATACACCTCCTATCTTCATGAACAACGTGAGGCAATTGCGTGGGTATGTGCAACAATTTTGAAAAGAGTCAATTCGTATTTGTGTGGAGATTTCATGTTCCTGTGGAAGCCACTGTAAGATTTGAGCATCAATGCGAGCCTTCCTTTGAACAATTTGATTCAACGTTTGGTAGAGTTTCAACGTGTGGTAGAGCTAGGCAGACTTTCAAACAAGAAAAAGAACGCATTGACTATGAAAAGGAAGTAGAAATGAGATTCGACTACTGCAAGGATGTAGATGGTGCAAGCTCTGGTGATGAAGACTTCATACGTGTTTAGAGGAAGTGCAAAGAAGAAGAATGAAAAAATCTTCCTCTTAAGAAAAGAGATTCAACATTTAATGACGAGTACTTAGACATCAAAATGAGGTCACTTCAATTAGTTGTTGAACAAATCTATCCCACAAAAGACGATCTTGAGTCAAGGTTGAAGACATTTTAGTTTTACATAGGTATGACTTCGATGTCTTATCATCATCGAGGATGATATTGGTTGTGAGATGTTGGATTCCAAGCTGCACCTGGAGAGTCTGTGCTTCACGCCATGATCTTGAGAGTCCGTATTTCTATATTTGGATACATTGTGGAGAACACACTTGCTCAGTTATGGAGAGGTCATCTTGGGTACGTCAAGCAACGCTTGATATTCTTGGTCATTTATACTTGGATTTTGTTGGTGGTGTTGGGCCTTTTATTCTTCCCGCTCATGTTGCCTAATCATTGAACAAACATTTATGTTCGAAGGTAGAATTCCTTCATGGTAGACTTTGGCATAGATAATCTAGCATGTGGTAGACTTTGGTACACTTTGGTATACATTAGTGGACTTTGATAGACCTTTGGTAGACTTTTGGTAGAGTTTAGTTGAGTTTAGTATAAACGCATAGTAGAGTTTGGTTGAGCTTAGTTTCTTAGGTTTGATATATGTTAGTAGAGTTTGGTTGAGTTTTAACTCTGCCACTTTGTGTGAACTTTGTACAGATGATGTACTGGAAGACACATTGTACTTTAAGGGAAGCTCTAGATCTAGTTACAATAACTTTAAAGAATAGTTTTAAAGAACTTCCCTAGTATTTGTATAGGATTAGACGAGCAAATCCGGGAACACTTATCAAGTTGGAAGTAGATGAATATGATAGGTTCAAGTTTCTATTCCTTGCATTTGATGCAAGCATCTGAGGATTTTCGTATATGAGGAAGGTTGTTGTTGTGAATGGAACGTTTTTACAAGGAAAATATAAATGGACTCTTCTCATGGCAACAATGAAAGATATGAATCTCAACATTTTCCCTATGGCTTTTGGTGTGGTTGATACCGAAAATGATGAATCTTGAGAATAGTTTTTTAGACAACTCAACCGCGTCATTCCCGATGATCAAGCATTGGCCACCATTTCAGATAGGCTTAGATCAATAACCGAATCAACAACAAATATTTGCTTGCCGCTCGGGGTTTATACTTACCATCTACGGAAAAATATTTTATCCAATTTCAAAGGACTAGAGTCCTTTAAGATGTTTAAGAAGGCTGCAATTACATTTAGGTGTGATAAATTTACTGCAATCAAAATAGACTATATCAAAGGCTATATGAGTATTTGTTAAGGGCAGGTGTTTGTTTGTGGAGTCGTGCACATTTCCTAGGGAATAAATATAACTTCACCATGTTAAACATAGCAGAACCTATAAAATCATGTGTTAGGTGAAGCACAAACTTTTCCTATTGTGCAGCTTATAGATGCCATTAGGGCAATGTTAATAAGGTGGTTCGGGAAGAGGAGGGCAAAGGCAGCGGCAACAACAACCATTCTCACTACAGTAGTAAAAAAACTTCTACATGTATGAATTGGTAGAGTTTGGTGGAGTTTAATATATCTTGGATATATGTGTAGTAGAGGTCGGTAGAGTTTAGAAGATTTTGGATATTTGTGTAGTAGAATTTGGTAGAGTTTAGTAGATCTTGGATGCTACGTAGTAGAGTTTAGTAGAGTTTCGTAGAGTTTGGAAGATCTTGGATATCTATGTAGTGGATTTTGGTAGAGTTTAGTAGATATAACTGTTTTTGTGTGTTAACCATGTAGAATAGAAGCCACACAGTACAATGTGCAAAATATTGATGAACATCAAGTTCTTATCACGTGCTTGACCTCCTCACATTTGGTTAATTTTTTGGAGAAAACGTGTTCTTGCAAAAGGTTTGACGTGGACAGAATACCTTGTGCGCATGCCTTAGTCGCTGTAGAAACATGACAACGTTCGAAGATCGTGCTGGATCCCCATCCTTACTATTATACGAGTTACTTATACCATGCATAAGCCAAATTTGTGATGCCAAGAAATGTAGCACTTCCAATACCTGAAGAGGTGGCTAGTAAAATTTTTTAACCTCATGTTGTTCGTAACCAACCTCGTAGGCCAAAGAACTCGCGGATGAAATGTTTTTTTGAGTGCTGTTTAGAGGCAAAACGCCCTGGAAAAGTGACGACTTGTTTGCGATGTAAAGGTGTTGGACATAATGCTCGAACATGTAGAGCAGACGTCTAATCTTGAACTTGTTAAGTTTATTTTATAGCATATTATACATATACTAAACTCTATTATCCATGTTATGTGTAAGGTCAACCAGAAGCTACATCCAAATCTTTCCAAACTCCACCTAACTGTCTTCAAGGTCAGGAAAAACTATGTCCAACTAGCATCGTTCTCTCCATCAAGTACACTATACGCAATTGGGACATGATGCCAATTAGGATCTTGAGTTATAGCAAAAATTAATACGCCACCATATCCCTTTTTGAGGAATCTTGCATCTACAACAATCACTTTCCTCATCACCCTAAACCCCTCGATACTAACTCACAAAGCTATGAAAAGGTACTTGAACTTCCCATTCTCATCTACTTCCACATGTGTTATTGTACCTGTATTTACCTTCTGCAACTCGTACAAATAGGAATAGATCATCTTGTAGCTTTCTTCCGGAGTGCCACACAACTTACTAATTGCAAGTTTTCTCCCTCTCGTTGTGGTGGAATAAGATATACTAACGCCAAGTTTTGTCTTCACAAGACCCATGATAACATTATGAGTTAGAGTGTTCATTTGTCCAGGAAAATCCTCTTCCAAAAACATGCAACTATTTCTGGTGTGCAATGCCTTTTCGTGTGACTACTCTCGCTCTGAGTAGCCCAAGAGCATGTATGCATCTTCATGTGCTTTTTAACCCTGAAAGTATCCATATTTCTAATCTTTGATGCTCGTACACCCCATTGACAACCTTCTATCTTACATTCAATTACCAACCGTCCGGGTTCGGATCTTTTAACTTCATAACAAAAGTTGTTGACAAATGATCCTCTATCCCAAACTTCTTGCAATGTATTCTTATTTTTAAATTCTTGATGCAAACTCAGACTGAGACCGTCTTCCCATTCCTCTATGAACTTACTACTCTATACAACTGGTGGAAGTTCTACATAGACATCTCCAACATCCGATCTCTCAATACCACTATCCACACTTCCAGCTTGTAGTTTATTTTCACACGCTCACACTTCCGGATAGTACACAGTAATTGCAGTTGCTCCTACCTCACCATCATTACAACCAACAGAGCTTTAGACTGGTCTCGACACTTGTCTCAAATTTCTTTCTTCGGCTCTTCCGATTGAGTTTTGACACCCACAATCAATTTTACCGTACTGCAGCTTCATTCATCATTATACGCTAGAAAACCACCCAAATCCACATCATCGCAGATAATCACTTCTTCCTCATATCCGAACGTAGGTGGGTAGAAACTTAATTGAAATCTAACCTTATTTGAATCTAAATCAAGCCTCTCATATAGATAATCTTCCATCACCGAAAAAGTGATATCATTTACTACGTGCTTCATCAATAGACAACTAACGCGACCATTGAATTTAAACCATATCACGACTTTGTCGATCATTATGTCCTGCAAAAACGGAAACAAAATTGATTAAGTTATGTAATACTATTGGAGTTTTTACCAGTTTAACTTTAGCGAAATCAACTCATCTCAACTCATATTGGATCCCCTAGGCAGTTAAAATCTACAAGTCACTACGTTTCGAGCCAGATCTACAAGTCACTATGTTTCGAGCCAGATCTACAAGTCACTACGTTTCATGCTCAAATACCATTTTACCAATACACCTTTTTTAGACCAAAGAAGAAATGAAAAACAGGAAATAAGCTGCAGGGAATTAGATAAACCTAGAATTAAGCTACGACGACGTTCTTGCAAAAACATACACAAACAATACCAGTAAACGTAATATTAAGTAATTTTTACTAGTTTGACTAAATCGATATCAACTCATCGCACTTAGATTGGATCGATAATAAACAACTCACTATGTTTCAGCCTATACATTCCAATTGTTACCTAATTCAAGTCATATTTGAGCAACGTTCTACCAAATAAGCTTAACATTGATATTTCAATTTCAAGCTCAAAAACAATGATTAAAAGATACCTTCTTAAGTCCAATTAGGAGATGAAAATCAAGAAGGAAGCTGCAAACAAGGACATATGGGCGGTGGTGTGACGGCGGAGCTCCTCGGAAAAGCTCTTGGCAACGAGTTTCTTTTATGAGAGGAGCGATTGCGAGGAGTGAGAGCAAAGAGAGGAGAGAGAAGAATTTGCCATTTTTTAAAAATTATATAATTACATAGAAAGAGAAAGGGTATTTTGGGGTATAACACATTTCATTAAACACCCTTGTATATAGCAAATTAAATATGACATAGGAGATTATACTTCTCTCATTTTGACCCTTTGAGAACTTGGCCCAGTTCGTTGTTAATAAAATCTTTGTTTTTTTCGTTCTTTCCTTTATGTGTAAGCTGGGTGGTTTTGTCGAGGTCGTAGCCTGCTCACCTTTTACTAAGTTTTCTTATTTTGGAGGGCGAACTTATAGTCTAGTTTAACCGATGATGCGCGAGAACTGAGGTCGGCTTAGACATTTTTAGGAACAGAACTAAGGTTGGTTTAGGCACTTCTTAGGAATGGAACTAAGGTCCGGTTTTATCCTGTTTTGCTGGTGCGAGAACTGATCTCGGCTTAAGCTCTCTACGGAACTAAGGTCTGGGTTTACCTTGTTTTGCCGGTGCGAGAACTGATCTTGGATTAAGCAATCTTAAGAATGGAACTACGGTCCAATTTACTTGTTTTGCCGGGTGCGAGAAACTGAGTTCTTCTTTGTCACTTTTAGGAACGAAACTAAGTTCGCGGTTTACCCTGTTTTGACAATGCGAGAACTAAGATCGTCTTAGGCACTCTTAGGAGCAAGAAACCTAGATGTGCTTAGGCCACTCTTAGGAATATAACAAAGGTCCCGGTTTACCTTGTTTTGTTGGTGCAAGAACTGAGCTTCGACATAAGCACTCTTAGGAACAGAACTAATGGTCCCGGTCTTACCCCTATTTTTTCCATGGTGGATTTATTCAAAAAAAAATCTTTTTGATATTATGGGCCGCGTTGCCGAAGGCTACATACATACCCCGTGAGGTTGGTGCGTCCTGCTTTTCTCTCAGCCTGCCCGAAGCTCAGTTGGCTCTCCTTGGATAG